>WYDI02003799.1:23834-41899 GCA_009867235.2 Psittacus erithacus
TAGTTAAAAACAATAATTTGGGGGGAAAATGAGGGGAAGAATCTCTGGAGGAATCTGGTTAGAATAGACTACAAACACTTTAGTTGTAACATCTTCTGTTTTATTCATTCATGATTCCAGATGGAATGGTGGAGTTTTGTTTAGAAAGACTCCAGCTCAGACGTATCAGACTTTATATTAGTTACATTCAAGTAGAAAAGATGTTTCCAGTCCGACCTCTTGAAAGAATGAATTTTTTGCTTTCAAACCCATAGAATTAAACTCAGATTTTTTTTTTTCATCTTAAAAAGGCAGGTGCAATGCTTCTAATGAGGGTGCTCAGGACTAGTTGTTGAAATCCTGCATCATCCTGTGGTTCATCCACTTTAATTGCATGTTTCAGTGTTGTCCTCGGTGCAGCTCAGGATGTATCGCATCTCATGCTTATTTCAGAATGAAATTGAGTTTTCTGTCTGTGTTTTGCTGTTTATGGCACAAAGCATAGCAGTCATTTATGTTATGTTACTCTGTTGAGGCACGCTGAGTGCTGCGTCCTTTTTGAGACAGGCCAAAATATGTTGTTATATGATCACTCAAAACTCAGCAGAGTTTACATCCAAGTAGTCCAAAGTTTTCCCACTGCTCTCAAGGAACAAAGCTTGATTTATTTTCAGATTTGCACTGCTAGGTTTGGTTTTTTGGGGTATGGTGATGTCAAGGTGGTGTTAGGACACACGTTCTTAGCGATCTTCATTTGGATAATGCTTATTTTGTGTTTTGGTGTCATTGTTCATAATTGCAGGCAAAAATACAAGTTTTAAAAGGGGCTCTGTCAGGGACAACACACTGAACATTCCAAGCCACTTCACAGTATTTTGCTTCTTTGAAAAATATATCTGCTCACCCTGTTTGAAAAGAAAAATTACACAGAGGATCTGGCATGTGATAAAAGTTGATTACCATAATAAGAATACCATTATATTATACAGGCAGTATATTACGATGATAGCCTGTTAATGTGGACCTAAATGTACTAGCAGCACATCAATAGAACAATTCATCCTTCCTCTTCAAAGTGCTGAAGACATAATGGTAAATATACTCTCTTGCTGGCAGTCCATCTGTACTAACCTCTTCTACTAAGGCTTACACTTCCTCTCCTGCCTGACAGAACTGCACCGAGAGAAAATGGTGATCCTGATTTTGTAATGGATTTTCCTTTAAGAGTAATTTATGGTGTCAGTTTATATTCTCAGTAATGAATGGTCACAGTACTTTTACGAACATTTTTGTCATTTTACATGCAAACCTGAGGCTGTTCTTCAGGCCATTTGTACAGTTACTAGATCTCCTTTTTTCCCTTGATTTAAATGTGTATCTCTGCTGTGTAAAGAAAAAGAACCTTGTCATACCCATAATTATTACCCAGAACTTAATATACTGATCATACACAAAAATCACAGAATCACAGAATAGTTTGGGTTGGAAGGGACCTTCAAAGGTCATCTAGTCCAACATCCACAACTAGATCAGGTTGCCCAGAACCACATCCAGCCTGGTCTTGAATGTCTCCAGGGACGGGGTATCCACCACTTTTCTGAGCGACCTGTGCCAGTGTTTTACCACCATCATTGTAAAGAATTTTTTCTTCACATCCAGCCTGAATCTCCCCTCTTTTAGTTTAAAAGCATCATCCCTCGTCCTTTCGCAACAGATCTTGCTAAGAAGTCCCTCACCATTTTTCTTATAGGCCCCTTTTAAGAACTGAAAGGCTGCAGTAAGGTCTCCCCAGAGTCTTCTCTTCTCCAACTGAACAATGCCAACTTTCTCAGCCTTTCCTCGTAGCAGAGGTGCTCCATCCCTCTGACCATTTTTGTGTCCCTCCTCTGGACCCTCTCCAACAGGTCCATGTCTTTCCTGTGCTGAGGACTCCAGTGGGGTCTCGCCAGAGCAGAGCAGAGGGGCAGAACCACCTCCCTTGACCTTTCCCCAGGGGAAACAAATGACCATTTCCTCCCTTTAACAGCAGTTTGTATTCCTCAGAATTTGTTGAGGAGATTCTCTGGGACTCATTTTTCAGGTTCTTTCTGCTCCATGTTAAAGCATCTCTCTCTGATCTTCTTGCCTGCTCTTTTATTGATTACTTCCTTACAGCTTACAATGATAATGCTTCTAATTAGTCAGATTTAAATTCCTTTGTTGTCAGTCTCTCTCAGATCATTAGTGACAACTGGTTTTCAGCTGGGTTTTGTCTATGAATTTATCCCTTTGTAGGAACTTTGGAAAATGGTTGGTCTTAGTGGTTTTGTTATTGCATCTGGTGTAACACAATTTGCTGGGAAGCAACTGCAAATGCTTATTTCTCCTTTCTTATTGACATTTTTTAATACATTTGGTTCAGCTTTTCCCTTGTAAATAGTAGGTTCCTTTTCCTTTATGCAAGGGAAAACAAAGTAGGTTGAAATAGTTGTATGACAAGGCAGGTTGTGACACATACATGTTACTGTGTCTAAACTAAAATCAGTGTGTGTGTTTATAATACGTTCCCTATCTATGTAATACCTAAAAAAAGATTAATCTGAGGCTTTCCAGCAGGCTTGCTGCTCTCATGTTGCACGTTGCTGCTTTCTTAAGGCATCTCACTAGTTTCACCAAGTTCACAGTAGCTAAGGTTAATTCTTTGGCTTCATTTAATCTCATCACCTCACTGATAGTTGGTGTGACACACTGGCCTTCCATTCAGCACAATTCTGTTTCTTTAAGCGGTTGTTGTGCTACAGACTGCACTGAATGGTCCCACTGTTTGCTAACAGGTATAGCTAAAGTATTTCTAGTTCATATGGGTAATGCCATAAGCCCCGACAGAGGCAAACAACCAGGACCTGTGCTGTACAAGCAGCACAATGAGAACATCAGAGAATTTTGTCACGATCTTCTCTTTTATATACTTTAATACATTTTAGATACAGTTTGTTACGCACTGCTTTGTTAAATTGGGGCAGTTAAATCAGCATAAAATGGACTAACGTAGCATGGGGTAATCTGCTATGATTAATTCCAATGGCTTACATGAGCCTTACATTTTTACATTAACAAACAGAATGGCTACAAACTGAGCCCTGGCTTTTCAGTTCACTCTCCACAAGCAGAAGAAAAGGCTGCTGCCCCGGCATGGCAGAATGGCTGTTACACAGTCTGGAGACTGCTTCAGGGATAAGTTCTGCTGAGCCAGGATGCCCATTTGTAGTGCATTAGTAACTCTGGTACTTGCTGCTGGAATCTAGGAGTATTAGAGAGTAGAATGCAGATTCCCTTGACTTCATGGGCAGCAGCGCCCATGGGAAGGGATGGGAGGCGAGGCAAATGCAGTGGTGTAAGAGCATAGAAAAGAAAAAGGTGCTTTTTGTGCAGTGCTTTCTCCCCAAGCAACTACACTCTGCCTTCTCAAGAAGGAGAGTTAGGAGCTGTTGCACTATTAACAGCACAGAGCAATCCATGCACTGCTTCTTAAGTACCAGTGCTAATGCCTGCAGTATCAGCTGGTGCTTAGTGTCAACTCTTTCTGATATGAGAGAAGCTCCAGAGACCACAGGACAAAAGCAGTAAGCCAGCAAGAAAAAAGAAAGCTAAAATGCCGTTCTCCCTTGCAAATGGAACAAAGCTGGAAAAAAGCCAGGTTTTTACAAGTCTCCTCTATCTGTTCTTTGGGTGATTGGAAGACATCTGTCATGGCAAAGGAGGATCAGGTGATTCACTTATCAGAGAGCTAGTAAATCTTAGAATCTGAGACTGGTTTGGGCTGGAAGTGACCTTAAAGCCCATCCAGTTCCAACCCCCTGCCATGGGCAGAGACACCTTCCATTAGACCAGGCTGCTCCAAGCCCCATCCAACCTGGCCTTGAACACTGCCAGGGATGGGGCAGCCACAGCTTCTCTGGGCACCCTGTGCCAGCGCCTCAGCACCCTCACTGGGAGAACTTCGTTCTAATATCTAATCTAGGTATAACCTCTTACAGTTCATAGCCATCATTGCTTTATCACTGCAGTCATTTTGGAAAGGTGTAATAGCTTGAGCATTCTCACTGCTTCCCTTAGAAAGCACACTGGAGGAAACAAGTACTGGTTTTTAATTAGCACTTTTTTTGCACACTTCATTTTAGAGCCAACACAGTAAGGAACCCTTTCTTAAATAGCACGTAACCTTTCTTTAAAAATGCTTTGTATCACTGAGCTTATACCATAAAAAAACATGAGAACTTAATTTTTGAATACACACATAGGATTTTCTCATAGATTTGGGTGGTCTTTGTCTGCATGATTCATATCAGCTTCTTAGCAAAAATGTTGTAGTCATACTTCCCATAATGATATTACTCTTTTTACAGTGTCTTTTTGGGCTTACTAAGGTTTGGAGAGCTGCATTTCTCCTTGTTGTATACATTTAAAAGATAATCATATCTAATCAGAAGAACAGAACAGTATCAAAATACAGAAGAGTGTGTAGCTGATCACTCAAATCCCTCTTCCACTCATTGTAGCACTCACTAACATTTCAGCAGCCTCAGTACTTGAAGGGCTATCTCTGAGCCCTGATTTTTTTACTACACAGGAAGTGGCTTTGCTCATTCGGAAAGGCATTGTCAAAACAACTGAAGGGATTTTAGATGCCCAGACCTCACTTACCATTTTTGTTTCATTTGGGCCTTTGAAGGTAACTAAGACAAGCAAGCATACGGAGAGAAACATAGCAGTATTTCTCTTCACATTTGATGTAGCATGTAAGGGTTTAGATGAATTGTGCCCATTCTGTACAATGTTCAGGGAAAGGGACTCACAAATGTTGTTGATGTTTCTATAGAATATGATTCTTTTTTACTCTGTTATGTTCCTCACCGCTTCCTAGGATCCCCCTGGAGATAATTAGATATCATGCTGAAACTCCTTCATACAAACTGAATTGTGAAGAAAGGAAGCAGCTGGATGACGATGTGTCTGTTGCTGAGGTTGAACAGGCAGCCTGTGCCCTTGAACAAAGCCCCCGATCTCAAAGGACTTTCTGCTGAAATATATGAATAGCTCCAGCCTATTTTGGAAAATTCCCTAACTATAAGTTGAATGAATCACCCACGCCAGTTTTATATCTGCTGTTAGCTCAGTTAATACCCATGTGTTAAGAAACATGATAAGAATCACGAAAGTTGTGTCTCCTGCAGAGCCATCTCATTATGCAGTACAGATACCAAATTGCTTTTTAAACTATAATTCTTTCCAATTTTGTTCATTAAGACTGAACTGCTTTCATATGGAAAGGACATGACTTACACAATGAAAGACTAGTATAATAGCACACTATATGCTGTATTAAATACCGACTGTGTTTTTTATCATATTAATATAGAAATAGCTTTTCATCATGTACAGTGGAGCTATCATGGTATGATAACCACGAAATAAATTTTCTTGGCTTGTTAACATTCATGTTTTCCTTAGATACAATCAAAGCGAGTTAACTGGATATGATACTTCTATACAGAATCGTAAAGATTAATCTAATTCTCAGATATTTGAAAGGAAGTCAGAAACTCCAAGCTTGTTCTTACCTATGGTATTGAGCTTCCATAGTTTTGAATAGAATACTCAATAGTGCTTGCGTAAATCTGTTACGCTTATTACCTGCTGTTTACTTAAATTTGTAAGTATGAATGACCTGCTGACCAAAGCTACCTCTGTTATACCTGCGTGTATATCCTTTCATAGGTTGAGCGGAAAATGGTGTTCAGTAATTATTCTCTTGTTGCATTATCCAACATGAGAGGAATATTGCATGAATGTTTTATAGTCCAGTACAACCCACTCTGATCTAACCCTTGATCAGTGGATTGTTGTTTTAAAGACCTGTTGCCAGGTCTTTAAAACAGTGAGGAAGTGAGAAAGAACAGACAAAAGTAGGCAGAGTTTAAAGCAGATGTGTTTTGTTTCTCACCCCATCAGACAGCAGCATGTGCTGTGCTGATGGACCATGGCCTCTAGCAGGGGTCCAAGGACTTAGCCTCATATCTTTAGATCTGTAGCAAGCAAATCAATTGTTCAGCAGTCAGTTTCCTGGGCAATAAAATAAATCTATGTGGTATATGAAGAATAAAACACTTAGCAATATTACGGCTAGTTTTACAACTGTCCTGACTGGTGGCACTTCAGTGCCTCCTGTTTCATGAAGCTTTGAGTCAGGTAGGGAAGATGTCTGGCTCTAAATTCTATGCTGTGTAATTACACTTGCAGTTCTTTATGAGAACAAAAAGGAAAGATAGTTTTCAGATGTGTTTGGTATCTGTGAGGAGACACAACATCGGGGATGACATTGTTACCAGCAGTATCTAGATAAATTTCCAGCATGCATATGTCAACAAAACACTGTGGGATCCGCAGCTGTAAGAACCAGTTCTATGTCCCTTGGTTTTGGTGTTTTTTCAAGTATAGCTTAAAGATATGGTGAGTTATTCTTACACATACTAGCTGGGTTGGTAAATAAGTAGTTAGTCTCAGATTTGATTTAACCCATTCTTAAATATCAGAACATACATCTCTCTTCCATTCTGAACTGTCAGAGCTGGCACTTTACCTGGCACTTGTTGCATTCACCTTCCAGATCACGTGAATGGGCACTGTACAAGTCCAACATCCCAGAGCTGCAGCTCAGGAAAACGACTTTCCAGTGCAGACGTCTCCAAAGCAAACCGCCGTGGGCCCGGGCGGCCCCCCTTCAGGAAAGCGCAGTCTGCAGCCTGCATGGAGATTTCTCTCCCCGTCACCACTGAAGGTGGGTAGCAGTGAACATTCTGCTGGGTATTTGTGGATCTCTCAGTGGGAGCGAAAGCAAAAAAGTTTAGCATGATCCTTTGTCCTTGCCCTGAACTGCTGTGTTCATCTGACTGTTTAGAATTAGAACAACCCCTGTGTGTTAGTGTTGTTACTAACAAGCCTGCTCCTGAGCTCTGTGCTGCCTAGGGATGCAGTATGCTGAACCTCACCAAACTCTCACAGCTGTCCCCTTGCCTAGATGGATTGGGTGTGATTGTTCATAGCAGCTTATGTACAGTGATTGTGAGAGTTGGTAGTACTAACGTTTTAAACTCTTGTTGTCTCTACTTACCGAGTCTGAAAATGAGTAAGATATTTTTAGAATGTGAGTTCAGGCTTTGCACATTTTTATTTATTCATTTATTGGTGCTGAAGACTCTCTAAAATTCCACAATTCCTGGCCACTGTTTCTGGTGAAATTATAGCCTATTATCTGATCAATTTCTTTTATTTATAATAAGTTTCTTCTTTTAATGCTTGAAAAACAGCCTTCAGATCTTGATCTCCCCAAGCACTGGATGAAGCTGGGATACACAAACTGGCAATGCATTGAACTTCAAACTTAGCAGAAGCCCATTTTAATTTTAGCAGTGGCAGCTGTTTCATTGCAAATCGTTTAAGTAGAAGCATTCAGCTGATGCCTTTTTCTTCAACCTTGATAGTGTTCCAGCTCTGCTGGTGGTATCCTTGACCCTTGTCTTCCATGCTTCTAGCTCCCCCACATTCTTGCAATAGAACAATGCATTGTCTGTGGAGAAAAGCTTCGGTCTATCAAAAGCTGAAAGAGCATAGCATCAAAATAAATGGTGTAGAACAGAAGTGTTGATTGTATTCCATTTTAATAATAGGTAAAAATTCAGTATTTAAACAACAGAAGTTAGTTTATTGTTTTAATAATAAAATAATTTTAACAATTAGGCCCTTTAAAAATCCAGCTTCTTATTTTAATCAAGTTGCAGAATAATTTCTTAAGTGCCTAGAAGATAATAATCTCCTGTGGCTGTTGTCTGGGCTGTAGGATGGCGTGTGGTACTACAAGTATCACTAGGACCCCCTGTGATACTACAAGTGATAGTCAGTTGACAACACCATGACCCTACAAGCCCTTTGTCTTGTAAGAGGTATTTGCATCCTAACCTGCCTGCCTGCAAAGGTGTCTGCACCACAGAATTTCTTTACAGCTGGAACCAGTACTTCCTAATTTTGCTGGTTCTTAATGTTACAGAGCAAAAGAAATTGTATCACTCAGCATCTAATTTTGTATTTTTAAATGCAGTTGTTGCAAATACCTTTGTTGCTGGTGGAAAATTGCTAGAATCTGTGATTGTTTAATTTTTTATTTATAATAATATAAAATAGCAAATTCTTTTTTGGCCCTTCTGACTTATGTAGTGAGCATGCAACAAAACAAATAGTGTCTATGTGTGTGTGACCTGATAAGAAAGCATCCTAATTTGGCATAGAGGGTTCCAAGATTATGTTCTTGGCTGGAACAGAGCTGATATCCTGAAGTCCATTGCAGTGTCCTCTAGCAGCTCCTTCAGTTTTATTTAAGAACAGCATTTACCTACATTCATTTGTGAGATAGAGAGCAAAGCATGGTTAGAGGCTGTCTGCAAAATGGCTGTGCTCACTGAAGGTGTTACTACCTTCCAGCTATCATTAGGTCTCTGTTAGAAGTGACCTCCCATAACCAGAAGATATCACACCAGGACAGATACTGGTGAAGGATAAATCTTCTGAGTTTTTAATTTCTGCTTAAATACAGAAACGTTTCACCTAAACAGCTTTCTGTATTGGGTTACATTATCCAACTCCTTTTGCACTAAAGCAAATGAGAAGTGCCCGCATGATCTGTCTGACTTTACTAGTTTAGTATTAACTTTATGCAGAGAAACAGGGTCAGAAACTTGGGTAATAGTGACATTGCAACTGACACTGCTGTTTCTTCAGTGGCCATCCAACGATCTCTTCTTTAGGAGAACATTACAATGTTATGAACTCTTCCAAGATTCATGGGGTAAACATCAGAAATGTTAAATTGACTGTTAAATAAGACTGCATATAACTAAGAGTGATCCTCAGCAATCAGTTATAAGAAGTAATCCTGTTTAAATACCAAACCTACTATAAATTTCAGTTTTCACTTGGATTATTTAATGGCTCCTGTGTGAAAATTGCACTAAAGCAGATTTACAGAGCTCTGAGATGTTTGTAAATTCCTGTGAATAAGGGCAGTTTTCATCTGCATAATCACCATTTTTTCCTCCACATTGGTTATTGATGATGTTCATAGCGTAACCCTTTCATCTATCTCTCTTCATGCACCACACAGATATGGTAAGTACATATGTCATATGATAGCTCATGGTGGAAAATACATCACTGCAACAGTGGTTTCTATTGCTGCGTGTTTTTCTTCATCCTGTGTACTACCAAGCTCTTCTGGAATTCTTGTATGCAGGTACTGCTGCAACATCAGCACTACTTGTACATAACCAGGCCATACTACCTAATTCTTATACACTGCTTCCTTTCTTTTCCCTTCCCCCCTCCGAGAGTAAGTAGGGTCACTGACAAGCAGAACCTTAACCCCTTAAGGTCCCACTGACCCTTGTGTACAAAATATTTATTAAGACAGTGATACTTTTGATGGTATGATGATGATTTCTGTGTAATGAAAGATACCTATCAGGTTTACTATTAAAGTATATCTCTTTCTAGAGATAATCATATAACTTTCTTTCAGGGTTGAGGATTAAATTAAATGACATAAGAAATCCCTATTTAGAAGTATGAGTGATGTTACTTAAATGATATTACAACTTTTATTAAGTTCAGAGAAATCAGTGTTGCAAGAAAGAGCCAGGCAGTCTTTAGAATAATTGATACTAGCATGTGATGAGATGGAGCATGGTTTGGGTTTGTCACTGAGTGAGGGGGGTTGTGCACAAGTCACCTTCCAGCTGGCCCGTAGACTAAGATAATTGTCTAATTATTCATATTCTCTCATTAAAACAAAGCCATTGGTCCAACGTGTCTAACTTATTTATTAGATGCCCGTTGTATTTGTATTCTGTGGTATTCTAACTCTACTAACTGAGCTGGCTGGAATGATTTGACATTCCCCTGTTCTTCATGCATCTTGAATTTCCAGACATGCTGCTTTGGCAAGTGGTTTGATTTATTTCTGAAGCTATTTATACTAAATAATGTTATGGAAGGAAGGTGGCAGGATCCTTGAAAGAGTCTTCACTCGGGGATAAAGAGGACAGGGAGGGAGAAGGAAGATGAGGAGTTAAAAGGTTTGAGAAAGAATATATTGAGAGTAAGCATTCTCTCCAAAATGTGTGACTGGCTTTAATCTAAACCTTCTGGTTGGGCTGTTCCAAAAGAAAATCAAACAATCCTGTCTGTGCTAGGAATATATTGATTACTTCAGAGCATGTGCTGCAATAAACAATAGATGTATTCCTGAGAAATTGTTTTTCTCTCTATATATATATTCTCCGGTGGTGAGTCAAGATACGCATTTTATGGCTTTGCTCGAGAGGTAGTATTTCAGGTTAGGATTTGGTAGGATTTTATTGTTGTACCCGAGTAGAATTTTGATGAGAGATCGAGTGTTAAGCACTTTTTTTACATTAAAACCAAAATGTGCCTTTGTGTGTGGGTAAATGTTTCTTACCTTCCCTTGAGTCTGTCCCTGAGGCACTGAAAACACCTGGAGATTTTTTAATAATGCATGCTTCCAGTTGCTGCTATTTACATCCTTCCTAATTATTTGATTACAAAGATAATACATTTTGGTGACTAATCATAAGATACCTTTTAGAAGAATAAGTCAGTCTTCACCTCTCACACTGGATTTGAAAATCTACTTATTTAAATCTGATCTTTTTGGTGCAACAGGAACTTCGTTGCCAGCATTTTCACCAAGTGTGTTTTCAAGCAATTTTCACACAATAAATTCTTCTGACTTCATTCCTATTAGCTGATTGTCAAGGTTTTGCTGACTCTTACCTCTTCGTATGTGCGGCAGGATTCCTGATATAGAAAAGCATTTTTGAAGAACATCTTTGCAATGATGAATCATAGGGAATTGAGGGAGGAAGAGTGTCTAGTTTTCTGCTGGTCCAAATATTGCAAACTGTTCAGTTTCATAAAGTGCTGATACTTCTTCCACGCTCATAGAAGAATAATTCAAAAGCCAAGTAACAGCAGCAGAGACGTGTCTTTCAATCATAGTTACTGTTACTGCTTAAACCTATGACTTCACCAGTATCCTCATCTAACATGTTAAAACTTGAAAAGCTCTACAACTTTTTAAACTCAAGTAAATTTTCTTCCAGGCTAAGGATTACTGCTAATTCAGGTTCAAAGCCTGGGTTTATTTTTAACTCCAAAACACTGGTATTGAGATCAAATAGCTTGTTAGGTTTACATCTCTGTCAGTAATTAGCCAGACATACAGTACAGCACTTCTCAAAAACCATTTATGCTATTTAAAATGTTACCTGTTGTTCTGTGGCATCTTCTGATTTTATGAATGCAGTATCCTTATGCTTTACTAGTGAATTCTGTAGTTGCTCAATATTCTGTGCAATTCTCAAAATTCTCTAATTTTAGCAAGAAATTAGAACTTTACAAGATCTTAATAACATGTTCGTGATTCTAAACAATCTTCCTTTCACATACTTTTGATTAAGCTGTTTCTTCCTTGCAGTAATATAAGATTTTATTTTCATTGTAAACAAAACCACCAATATGGGAAAATCCATCGCTGAACTTCTAAATTCTCCACTTCCTCTAGTCCTTTTTGACCTGGCATTTTAGAGATTTTAGGAGTTAGTGATTATATGGCTGTGGCCATTTGCACTGATCATGTCTTGGCCTGTTCCAGCTCTGACCTCTGACTAGCACCCTATTTCATCTGCAGGTATCCTGACAGAAAAATTGGAATACAGATTCTATTAACCTTCTGTTTAGCTTCTTTGGAGGAAATGTGTGCCCCTACCTGGCTTGCCTTCTGTCCTGTGACATAGACCTAAAACAGTGCATCTCAGTGTAAGAGCTAATGCTACATAGTTGTTAAACCTGTTAAAGTCGCCTTTCCATGTAATGCAGCAGGGATCTCAGCCTGATCAAGAATTTCAGTGTAGATGGAAAGGCCTAAAACATCCGCTTTTTTTCTGCACAGGAAAACAAAAGCTGTATTTCAGTCAACTTTTGAATTGTGATTTTAGATTAAGGAAAACACTGACGTTAAAGAATAAAAATAAAACTCTTGTGGGAGGGAGGGAACTCAGTGTGGTTTCGCTTGTATAGCTGGAGATACATGGACGTGTGCACAGATACATATGCTAGCATGCAGTCCTCTTTGCTTTTATCACTTAGAACCAACTCTGAGAAGTCTTTCAGGTTTGGTGCTTCTTGGTTATTGCTTTTTTTATAAACATTCTCTTTCTTTAAGCAAGTTTCTCCAAACGGTTCTCCCTGCCATGACTTACTTGTTGCCATCAAGAGCTCGTGCTGGCAGACTCTGCCCTTTGTAACTCCTTGCCTGCATTCACACAGAAATTGGGGCATTCTGTATATGTATGTCCATGGTCCATCTGCGGTTATGTCATACCTCTAAGGAAAACAGTAGAAACAGAATGGAGTTTTTCCTTTGAAATGTTGTGTTTGGAAATCTATTTTCTCTTGGGGAAAACTGTCTTCCTTTTTTTCTTATTGGTTTTTATTCCCATTATGTAGTTTTTAATTAGTCTAGCTTAATATCCCTTGACTAGAAAGGCCATTTAGCTCTTAGTGCTACAAACTTGCCTCTCAACAAGGAATCCCAACAAGGATTTGCTGTGCATTGTAATTTGCTAGGAATGCTGAGAGTAGTCTTTGAATGTGCTTTAGCTTGTCTTTCAAATAATGCAGTTTCAGCATTTACCTCAGTTTTTGGATTAACTCTTGATTATATGTAGTTAAAATTTGATACAGAGCACTTGAAATGTCGCTGTGAGCTGGCAAAACAAACCACTCAAGAATATTTAGTCATTATCTTTAATAACCTTATCAAAAATTGTATGGCAAGTGCAATTTCCATTTTAATCGAATAGACCCAGTATACTTCTATACTTGATTTTCTTTTGTATCTCATATGGGGCTAAAAATGTTTGAGAGATACTTTGTTTCTTGCATGATTTTGTCCAATTTGTCTTGGAAATGGGTAGTATTTGGTGTATACTATAAGCTTTTTTTATTATTCAGAAGTGTTTGTTAGGATCACCATAAGAAGCCTCATAGACAGCCTGGCAGGGGCCTCCAGATATTTTTCCTCATAGATTTTGGTATAGGTTTTGGTGCTGATATTTTTGAGGCTTCTGGTTTGGTTTTTAGATACAGCAAATTTTCTGTGTATGTATGTTAGCCTGTGCCTTTGGTCTGTTGTTTCTATAACAAGGTTTCCAAAGTCTTAGGATTGATCTACCTGAATAGTATTAGCCTGTAAATCTGTGCGTGAAGCCATAGAAAAGGGCTGAAAATTGCTCTTCCAAGCCCAATGTGCTGTCTTGGAAACGTGATACTGGATGGTTACCTTATAAAACATCTGCAGCCTGAGAAACCAGCCCTAGCTGATGTCATGCTGTGTATTGCAGGATTTTCTTGCTGTGATATAACCCCAGCCAGCAAGTAAGACCCACACAGCCACTCACTCACTCCTCTGCAGTGGGGATGGTGAAGAGAATCAGAAAGGTACAAAGTGAGAAAGCTCATGGTTGGGATAAAAGAGACAATTTAAGAGGTAAAACAGAAGCTGTGCACACAAGCAAAGCAAACCAAGGAATTCATTCACTCATTCTCACCAGCAGGCAGATGTTTAGCCATCTCCAGGAAGGCAGGGCTCCATCACGCATAACAGCTACTTTGGAAGCCAGAACTTCGAATGTCCCCCCCACTCCCTGCTTCTTCCCCAGCTTTATTTGCTGAGCACGATGTCCTGTGTCATAGAATGCTTCTGGTTTTATCATTAGCTCCTTTTTTATTGGGTCTGTTGGCTCTGAAGCCCACATGGGTCTGAACTAAGGGGCCTAAAAGCTGATTACTGCAGTTCTGAAAGGCAGCAGTTCCTAGGCCTCCAAGGAAAGACAGAAACAACCTGGTGGTTTGATCTAGAAAAATACTGAAGAAAAAGCACAAAACTATTCAAATGCCCAGCAGGGTACTGCAGAGAGGAAGGGAATAATCTGCTGTCCCTGGCTGCTGAGAAAAGGACAGGATGCCATGGACGTAAATTACTAAGGCAGAGACGTGACTTCAGGGAGACAATCAGAGATGCATTTTTATCACAAGGGCAGTTAACCACAGAAATGGATCCCCTGAGGAGGTTATTGCATCTCAAACAAGTTTTGAGAGCAGCTTGTATTCCCTGCTCTCACTGCATTCCTTTTGCCATGCCTTGCCATATTGCAGAGTGAATGATTTTCGTAAACTTCCTTGCCCAATTAGCCAGCCAAACTGACACTACCTGAAGCACTGGGCATGTTACAGTAATCGTGGGAGCTCATTGCAGGAGGCCCCTAGGTGCCATGGCTTTTCACAGCTAGGCTTTCAGAGCAGATGGAAAAGCCCTTGATGTGAAATTTTCCTTTTTTACAGTGAGAGATCTATGGTGTTGGTTTTGCTTCTAAATCATTTCATTTGAAGTTACTTTACATCACTGTAACTAGTATGGTAAGAATATTATAATAGGAAATAACTTAAAGACACTATGGTAAACCACGGTCTCCACTAACTGCTCAGTTTGCCGCCACATTTCTTGTCTGTGCGGAGAAGCAGATGAAAATGTTGCATAGACAACATTTTGTTGTTGCATAGACAGCCTGTTCTGTCTGTAGACAGTCTGTGCCTTACTGCACGAAGCATTATCCAAATAAAAAAGAAGTTATTAGGAAGCTGAAATAATTTTTTCCAGTATTTAGCAAAATCGCAACGCTTCTGCTCTAATGGGCACTGCAAACTCCAGGTTTTCAGAACAGCAAATTCTGCCTCACTGTAATAAAACACTTGGCACCAAAAAAGCAAGTGCTTCACAGAAGGATTTTAGAGCATCTTCTGTAAGGTTCTTATATCCATGTCCAAGTATTCCATTTGAACACTGAACTATAAAATCCATAGGTTATTCTTGAGATAATACAATTGTTTCCAGAAGTGACTTGTCCATAGCATTAAGTTCCTTTTCAGTTACGATCTAGAGTGTGTGTGCTTGTATTCTACTGTAGGTAAAATAAAATCTTCCACTGCAAACAGCCAGTGGTGCTGTTGTCATTTAGACTGAATCATAATCTTTATTGGATTTAACCACTGGCTTAAGGTTGGATCAGATGTTTAAGTGTCATTTAAGTGTGTATCTGCCTCACTGTGGTCTCAATAGAGCTTTCAATAACTTCTGTCCCTGGAAAAAGCAGCGGAAAGAGATTGTCTGTACACTGTGATGCCTTGTGAGAGGCCTTCCCAGGAAAGGACTGGAAAGAAATGGAGAAGAGCAAGCTTTACATGGATGCATGTGAGCTGCTGGTGTCTAAAATCCAACTCTGCTGGGCTAGATAGAGTTCATATTTGATTTTTCTTGGAGTAGGTTTTCTGTCAGGTTCTATGGGATGTTAGGATCCACTTGTTTTCTCAGAGGAATCTGCATTTTTTACTTGTTTTTAAAGCCAGCAACTAATGCAAATTGACTTGTTCTTACTCCACTGAAAGGCTTTCAATATTATTTTAAATGAGGAGTTGATTTCAAGTTAAGCGTTTTCACACTGTACTCCAGGCATGTAGGGTTTGCACAGCATGCTCAGCTTTAACATTTCTGTGCTTGCTAGCAATCACTTTAGATCAACAGAAGCCCTTTGTTTTTTACATCTAAAATAATACTGGAAACGTTTTTGGAAGTGGGACACACCATTGGGTGGTTCCTGGTGCTTCTGTGGCAGAAGGGAATAGGTGATGGGCTGTTCTGTACAGGGAACTAGAGAAGAGTATGGGAATATTCTGAGATGGTTCATTATCTGATAATAGCTGTTCCAAAGGGTTTTTTAAAATCAAAGCTTTTCTAACCACAGTTACACAAGCAGATCTACGGGGCGGGGATGGCGTGGAGGGGATTAAAAAGAGTCCTTTAAAATGCTTTCACTTGCTTTGTTATAACAGTAACAATTTTGACTTTGTTATTGAATGAACTCAAGGTTTTTCTTCTGTCATGCCTTTTGCATGCACCTTATTCTTGGGTACTTCCACATATGAAAGTTATACAACATATACAACATCCTATTATTTCCCAAACCATCAATGCTACAAAAGTCACTTCAGCAGAATGGATATTTTTAGGTTGAGATTTAAGTTTTAGAGAGTTGTGATATCTTAGATTAAAAAATACATTTCCAAGCTTACAACCTATACCAGATTGAGCTCATAGTGATCTGAATGTGAAGACAGTTTGCTTGTGTAAGTCAAGGGAAGTGATTCATACAATTGAATATGGAAGTTTGAGAGACTGCTTACTGTAAAGATCTCCTGCATTTTTATCTTCCCATAAAAAATGCTTATTTCTACTTCACTTTCAGTGTAAAGAATAGTTCTGCTCTAACAGTTCCCTTCTGGTTTTTAAAGCATGTTGAACTAATACCTAAGCCTGAACTTTACCATTTCTGGAAATATCAAAATAAAGATGCAAGTCTGGTGACTTGAATCTGTTTTCTCTTTCAGGCCTTTATTTGCCATCATTTACATCAGTCTTGTATCATTCATGATTCCATGAAGCCATTCAGATTACACTGCTACAACTTTGGGGCAACATATGGCAGAACTTTTTCCAGGGGGGGTTGAGCATCCCATAGCTGTGAGCTCTGTGTAAGAGCAGACATAACCACCCTGGTTTGAATGCTCTGCAAGCCGTGTATACACAGGCTATTCAACATAGTTTTAGGGAAACTGACTTGATTTGTTCCAGTAGGAAATCATTCACAGGAAAATACCAGATTATTACTGTGCTGTTTGTGCTTTAAGACAACTTCTGCTGCTTTTTAGCAAACTGCTTTATATGTGGAATGCAGCTTTAGAGTGGTGCTATTAAACTGTGTTCAAAGATGTTTTTAGCCAAGTAAACATGCAGTGTTCTTAACTGTGTGAAAGCCCTGCAGCGTTACTTCCTGCCCCTTTCTCCTCTGTGTTGCTGAAGCATTGCCATCAGTAATCTGGGTCAGTCTCTGTGTCTCTCTGTTGTTAATGTCTGCAAACTCATGTTTGAAGTATAATTCCTTTACTGTATGTCCACACTGGCATTCAGAGCTTTGCATGCTTTCCTGACTATATCATTCTAAACGTGACAGATTTCTCTTAAAATTTCCAGAGATGATCCTTGAAGTGGCAAATGTTTTAATAGCTTCATTGGCTTCTCTTAGCTCTAATATTTGGGCTTAAACCTTTTAGAAATCCCAAAGTGAAGAGAGCAGCAACCATTTCACTTGGTTGCCAGAAAGTATCCGTTTTCATATTAAAAAAGGTCAATTTTTGTCTGTGTTTTATAAACAGATCAATTACTTGATACGTTAAAACTGGGACAATATCTATAAATAGCATCCAAGTCAATTGCAAAACCCTTCAGTAATGAATTTAAACATTTCCTGTGAAAATATTGATCTTTGTCACTGGCAGGTTTTTAAGGGTTTTTTCATTCCTCATAACTGATACTTTTCCTTTCATAAGACCTAACTTCCAAAAGAAATCTAGTTCATGCTTCTGTGTTAGAGCTAACTCCACTATTTTAGAATAGTCATAATGAAAATTTCTTGGAAAAGAGGATAGGTGAGGATGTGTGCCCTTTACAAAGCCTTCACTGCAGCTGAGAATTGAGAAGGCAGAATATTCTCCTGAAGACACATCCATGTTTTTCATTAATATCCTCCTTCCTTTATTTCTTCTTTTTTTTTTTAATTCTATGGAAAGTAATGAAATTCCACTTTTAGTTCCACTAAACAAAAGGAAGTTTAAGAAAAAAAATGTATCTCTGCAATCTTGAAACCTATGGAATCATTTACTCACAGAATGCCAGACTGGTTTGGGTTGGAGGGACCTTAAAGCTCATCCAATTCCAACCTCCTGCCACAGGCAGGGACACCTTCCACTAGACCAGGTTGCTCCAAGCCCCTGTGTCCAACCTGGCCTTGAACACTGCCAGGGAT
>WYDI02003801.1:0-28697 GCA_009867235.2 Psittacus erithacus
CCATCCCTCCGGGAGCCGAGGGAGGAGGTGGGGGGGGCAGTGAGTGGGCTGTGTGGCAGGCCTAAACCACGACACTGGGCCACCAGTAGTTTGAGGGGTATAGCTACAGCTCAGTCAACAACAGAGAAGCTTCTAGCACCTCACACGACTTTCCTTAGCTGGAGTTTTAATAATGAAAATACAAGAGAAAATCCTGTTTACACATCAGCTCTTCCAGGACCACTCATGACTAGGAGTAATGCACCCCCTCAAGCACTCCTGCGTGCACTCTCTAGCTGCAAGAGCTACTCCTTGGTGCAAGTGATGGCGTTGATACATCCTAATAAAATGTGTATTTGTAAAGATGCAGAGCACCATGCTATCTCTTGGGGTTGTGGAGACATGAAAGGACTGAATGTTAGATCAAAAGGCAGCAAACCTTTATGTTAAGGGATGTAGATTCTTCTGGCAACCTGAATTAAAAGAAAAGTGCATGCTGTCAAGACTATTAACATTGAGGCAATGGAAACATTTTTGTAATCCAACCTCCTGACATACCTACACAGGTAACTTTGATCTGATAGAAGTAGGTGGTTTAAGTGGAGAACAAGCATATTATCTGGAATAAACGTGAAACGGACTCTCCTGGAGTATGACTGAAAGCTTTGCCTCTGCTATAAACGACTGTTTTAATTTACATGGAAGAGCCGCAGTAAATCTTCATAAAATTATAAACAATACTTCATTAATAACACCAACTCAAATGTAAAAGTTCAGTTGCTAGCAGCTATCCAGAATCACACAAGTAGCACAAAAATAATTAAAACTACTCATGTTTCAAAAAGAATAAATACATGTCATGACCCTAAGCAGGAAAACAACATTAAAATCCATTTGGTATGTAAATTCACTCGCACGATAACAAGTCACATACCTCAAAAAAGAAAAGAAAAGAAAAAAAGAAAAATGGAGAAAGAAGAAAATGTTTACTACATAAATTATGAAAGGAAATTCAAAGAATGCAAAAAACTCAGTTGTGTCTCTACTCATTATTTTGTTTTAATTTCATCTAACTTTGTCAAAAGCCCCATGGGCTAGGGACATTAATTTCTTGCTTTTGCTGTTTTATTAATTCCTAATGGAGAATTACAAAAGAATTTCAATCACATGAATTGGAATCACGGGAAGGAATGGGACAGAAAATTGAAGCAAACTGCAGGACACCCAGAAAGCTAAAAGTAAATTAGTATATTCTAAATGCCTTTCAAAAAAGAGTAAAAAATGTCCATGTCACAACCACAATCAGAGCTGATTTCAGCAAGACAGAAAGAAAATAATCCAGAGGAACTTAAAAGTAATAAATCTCTAGAACCAGATGGAAGTTATCCTTGGGTATTAGAGAAGATCAAGAAAGAAACTTTCGGGCTACTGGCAGACATCATGGAAAGGCTGATAAATTCCAGATGGAGTACAGAAATCAGTAAATATGGCACCAGATTATGAAGTGATATGAAATAACATTTTAGTGTGAAATTAGCAATAAATAAGCTTTGTAACACGGCAGCATATCGCTATTTTGACATAATTTGACAAGTCGCATTATAAGACACAGTGTCAGAAGCTATCAAAGCAAAACAAAACAAATCTCCCAGGTGGTTTGCTGAGAGAAAAGCAGTTCTTTTGCTTGGAGTTTTCACACAGAGGTTCCCGACTTCCTCCTGCCCAGGCTGGCAGTGTATTAAAGTACTATTTTTTTAATATGGCTAGGAGTCCAAACGGGAGCGCAGCCGTGCTAGGCACTGGCCCAGTGCTACAGAAGGTTGCCCGACCACAGTGACCTTTTGTCCTAAATGGTGAGATGGATAATTCCCAGGAGGAGGTATCAATGCCAGAAGTCAGGCAATTTTTTCAAGGTCACAGAGCTGGTTTGAGGAAAAGAATTTGTGTTTTCCCAGTCCAGGCCCTAGTGATTAGATTACCCTACCCAAGTGTCACTGCCTATCTGTGCATTCAATGACGGTCCTTCAATTCTTCCTTTTTCGTAACTATAATCAGATCTCAGGTCTCCCTCCACTGTTTCCACCTTAGCAACTTCTACTTCTGAATTAGATCACTTGGAAGAAAGATGGTATACTAAATAATATTGCCAATCTTCTTTTGTTTTTCCTTGCAAACCAAACCATTCCCAGAAATCCCAATTTCCTTTTTTCCTGCTAGCTTCTTCATCTCTTCATCTGCCATGGTCCCTGGTACCATGAGGATGTCACTGGTTTCATTCCTCTTCCCAGCATGGCCAAACTCTTAAACAATGTAGAGTGTCCGCTGTTCTCAAAAGCACATTTGCTTAATTCATTGAAGACTGTAGTAAAATTCATGTGAATTTAAGCTGAGTGACATTTATTTAAAAGGAATGCAAGCACTGAGGTAAAAGATCAAGATCCACAGCAATTCCATGTATTCCAGTGTTTGGAACTAGGAAACTTTGGCTTGGATTAATTTTCTAAGGAACTGAAAGAGGTGTTTCAGGCATGTTGTTCCTAAAGCTCCCTCTGTGGTCAGTGATGAACTAAGTCAGACCTTCACTGGGTACCCATGTCCGATTATATGACACTATTCCAACTTTGGTGTCTCATTTAAGCGTTCAAAATCAGATGGGATGCATATGTAAAATTTGCATTTTAAAATGATGAGTCACAGGAAAAGACATAAAAAAAAAACTTGAAGCAATTATTCACCATCATGATAAGAGTGGGTATAGGTGTTTCATTCTAACCCTCTACCCTAGTCTGTGATTGATGTCATACATGTAAAAACAATACTCAAGGTCTGTGGTACTTGGCAGCAGAAAGTGGGACTATGAAGAAGATTCATAAAGTTATGGCGAAAAAAGTTTGACAGGAATGTAACGCGATGCACAGTGGTCTCTGAAGTAGGAAACACATGTCAAAAATAAAATGAAACTGAACTTGACCACAAGAAGGACTTTGAAAGCACCCTGGAGTAATAGCAGAATTCACTCTTGAAAATGCCATGGCAATGTTAGGGAAGAGTCAAACAGCAGAACAACTGGGAGGCAGAGGGCTTAGGCACCAATGTCAGACACAAAGTAAAAGCCAAAAAACCAGTCCATCACAAAAAAGCACACTCAGAGTAATGTTACAGACTACATTTAAAACGCAAGAAGAAAGTTAAAGAGTCAAGGTTGGTATTCTTGCTCTCAAATCAGCCAGAAGTCACATTTTTCAGCTTAATTTTGGGACAGAAGAAAGATAGGTATCCCAATGAAGTGAGTTGTGTAGCAGTAGGACTGATGGACACATGACCTAGCAGGTCACCCCTCTATTTTTCTTTTAATGAGAGCAACTGTATCATACAATGCTACAGTATCAGGAAAAAACCTACTGATCAAACATTATCCTTTCTGCAACCTGCCAGGTCCTAGCCTTGTTTTCAGTCTGACACTTTCCTCTTTCCCCTCCCAACAAATATTTTATCTGAAGTGAAGGTACCAGAGAGAACAAAACTGCTTTCAGGATTAAAGAACAACATCTATGAAAATCACTCCAAGAAGTGGAATTCATGAGGCTGAGGAAAGAAATGGAAAAAAAATAAATAAATCTTCTTGATTAAAGAAGTCTTAAGTACCAGTCCTGACCCCCTGGAAGGCACTGGCAGACAATATATAAGGAATACAAAAGGATCAATCAAGCTGATGATAAGCAGAACTGTGATCTGCATAAAATAACTTTTTCAGTGATGACAAAGTAAAGAAAATGTGACTGACTGAAAGAAAATGAAAAGGTTAGGTTGCACCAACCTCCTTTTCTCTTTTTCCACAGGAAATCTAGGGAAAGTTACAACTTAAAATGTTCACCTGCAGCAAGAAATCTGTGTTTGATGGAGAAAAAGAAAAAATTCCACCGCTATCAGGAGGTTCTGAAAAAGTGAAATGTCCATGCTGGAAATAACAGTTACAGCTTCAAGACCTACCACAGCTACTTACAAGGCTTTTTTATCTGCATTGATAATAAAAATCACACACAGCCATCCCATACTGAGCTGCTACAATGTTTCAAGTTTGAGAGTCCATTAGAAACACTGTGAGTACTACGTAATGACTAATGTATTATGTACTGATAATATATTCAGTGCATTGTGTCAGAGCATCACAAATCTCTACTTAGCTACAACAGTCATTCTGAGCTTGGTTACATTATGCAATATAAACTTTGCCTTTTCTCAGGATATATACACGTTAACCTTTCAGATTTTCTTCACACTTTCCAATTAATATATTTTATTAATTGTAGCTTTCTCAGAAGCCTGTAAATCTGGCAGCTGAGCATCCTTATTTATTTTCCTTCAATGACCTCTGTGTAAGACTTGCTCAGTTTTTCTCTCTGTCAGGCACCTTGGGATCCATATTTCAAGCTGGATACTTTTTTTCTTTTTATCTCTAGTTATTAGTATTTGTTTGTTTCTATTACAGCAGCATCTGACAATCCCAGCTGGGGCTAGACACACCAGGAATACATAAGAATGAGTACCTGCCTCAGGAGAGTGTCTAGCTCAAAGAAATTACAGAAAAACTAGGAGACAGGAAGAGGATGGCAGAGAAAGAGATGCAAAGAGGTGCTGTGACTTGCCTGATGTGATACATAGGTAAGAGCTGCCTGGACCCAATCCTATCGCAATGCACACTGCATGACAAAGTGTATAGCTTGGTTGTTTTATAGCAGTAAGTCCTGCAAAATCAACACAAGAGGCTTGGTATTATAAGACTGGACTCATGCACAAGCAGGAATATCATAATATCTTCACTTTACTGGTGGTAACAGTCCTTAATATTATATATCCCTGTTACTATGCCAGTGCTAGGTCTTCTGTCTCCAAGAAATATGACTCATATCATGAGCTTTAGCCTACATTACTCTCAGATTTGAGGTGAGGTTTCTGCATTGTCTTCTTAAGCATCACAACATTGCCTCCAGAAAATATGCAAGGGAGCACAAGAACAAACGGACAACTGGAATGAAAATAAAAATAATGCTGCGTTGCCTAACCTATGAGGTGACTACTATATAGCTATATAGCAGAATATGGCTATATAGCCATATAGCTATATATAGCTATAGCTATATATATATGGCTATATAGCAGAAAGAATGAAAAAGAACTGAAGATTAGTGCATCAGCAGCCTAACTCTGGAACAGAAATTAAACAAATTAATTCAGAGATGCTGGGCCTGTAACATGTATCCTGTTCTTTTCCATGCAGTACTCTGCTTTAGCTCCACTGCTTTTCAGTGTAGAGTGACACCACAACCACAGAGAATTCTGCCAGAACTGCTGTTCTCCATGCCCCTGTTCACCTTGAGGGCCTCCACGCCACAGGGCAGCAAGGATCAGAGCAGGCACTTTCACAGTCACTACATACTTTGGGTGATCTGCAGCAACACAAAATACTGCCTGCTGGAGACCAGCAGACTCAACACTCTTGGGACGTGGTTATTGTACCACGTATGTATGTATTGTATGGCTGTAGCAAGCTACAACTCAAGTTGTTCATACCCCCCAGCAACATCAACCACCCATCACAAGGATGGCCCAACATATCTTCTCTGTGTCTCCTGTTCTAGAAAACTGGACTTTTAATGCAAAGTCTTGGCCTCTGCCTAAGCTGTTCCAGAGCCTTGGTCCTGAATAGTTGAAAGATTGTGATAAGGTGTTGAATGAAGATTGCAGTCAGCAGCTTAGCTCTTCAGGTAAAGGCAACGTATCATGGCCAGGAAATTGCCGAGGGGAATCCTACCTCACTCCAGGACAGTAAAAAGCATCACTACTCACCCCTCAGCATGTTTCATGTGGAGGGCAAATTTATTTGACCTTGTCACCACCAATAAAGATGATACCAAAGTAAACCAAGTAAAAGCAAACAAACAGACCCCAGAGTACTACACTGTATGTGCTTCCAACATACTGATCTGCAGCAGGCAGTATTTTGTGCTTCACTCTAGTGTCCAGTGTGATCTGGACAGTAGAGTGAAGAGCACTTCACACATGGACTAAGCAACACAGGACTTTGAATCTCTAATCTAAAACTGTCCTCAAAGACATGGTCAGGGAAATAAATCCAAAACACGTGGGTTATGAATATGTATTTATCCTACTAGAAACAATTTTTATTTGCTTATCCTCAAAATACAGCATGTTCCGGCCTCCAGTGCAGCTGCAATTTCTTAATAGTGTTCTGAACAATCTGCCAGGTTTCTTCAAACATGCTTTTGCAATTCATTTAGCATCAGACAAGAAGAGAATTGTATTTTATAGAAACTGTGATTTTTTCAATGGTCTTTTTTTCATACAGAAGGCCAGAAGGACCTTTGAAATTATCCAACCTGACCTCCTGCAAAACAGAAGCCACAAACCTTCCCTGAAATGATTATTGTTTGATCTATAGCATGTCTTGTAAAGAAGCATCTAATCTTCATATAAAAATCAACAGGGATGGAGATTTAGTGAAAAAATCTTTTGGTACATTGACCTCCTGGTCAATTGCCCTCACTGTTGAAAACTGAAGCCTAATTTCTGAATTTATCTGCATTTGTCAAGCTTCAATTTCTCAACACTTTGTTTGGCAGACATATTACTTTTGTTTCACAAGGATAACATGTGCATTGTTTGCAATAAACAAGGCAGGCAGCAAAATGCATCTTCTTTCCAAAAGCAACGATTAAAACTGAATACACGCCAAACAGCTGACTCATTCCCACACTTCAGTCAGAGCTGGTTCTTCCAATTGCTTCCCTGATATTTACTGTCAAATGATCTGCTGTATCAAACTGAAGACATGCTTCTACGACAGTTACAGTGTCTTTAAATGAATTAATTTAGTCTAGGTAGCAGCCTGGCCATTACAAATCGGGGTGATGGAGAAGGGAGGAAGGGTTCAGTTGTCTCAGACCATATAGAGGGTATTCAGGGCTCTCACGGTTGCAGGGCATTGCGCAGCGAACAGGCATAACCCAGGAGGCTTTCTAAAACCCAGCTCCCACAGGGCTACAAAACCCATCTGAGAAGGTGTCAAATGTTCAAGAAGTTGTCAGCAGTCACAGTACAGACATACCCATAAACAAAGGGGAAAACTCTCTCCCTGCTCTTGGCACCTATGGAAGACAAAGGTCCTTGGGTTACAGGATGCAAGGCTCAACTCTCCTCGCCATGGGGATTTCCATCTGCATGAATACAGCAACAGCGAGACGAATTGCTCTGGCAAGGCTCACTGGGTGCATTTTCATTATCCCTGCAAGAATTCTTAATAGTTACCAAACTGGTACCTAATTAGCAACATCCAGTACAACAATTAACAAGCTACAGTGGAGAACAGACCTTTGACCTAGGCCAAATAACTCCTTTGCCCCACTGACCTAAAAAGCTTCAGAATTAAGTCTGCCTTTACCCAGTGTTTATCTTCAAGTGATAACTGCTCTCCTCTGCCTAATCCTCCCTCTATTGCATACAACACTTTTCTGTTGTTTCTTTTTTTTTCTTAGTTGGAAATCTGTTTTATTTTCCAGGATTAAAAGGCAAACCAGAAGGCTGTTTTTACCTGCCCTGACCAAAGTTCAAGTTTATTTCCCCAGGAACTACTGATGAATCACAAACACCTAAAACAAAGCCTGACCCGGATTCTCTGCACAGCCTCAGGTACCCGTGATTCATTGACCTCGCCATACAACTTTCAAGTCAGTACTTTACAAACACAGGAAATGCTGTTTAAATATTTTGCTTTAAAACACTTGCAAAGTTCAATGCCACACAAATATGTTGCTAACAATTTGGAATGCTGAAGTGTTATTTAGGGAAAAAAAAAGGAAGTTATTTATTGAAGTGATTTCAGCACATTTCTAAGGTGCTGGCTGGCTGATTTCAGTGAAGCTGTTTCTCTTTGTGGATGTGCTGGTTTATAAATCGCTCACTCATTGTGAATCCTGCTGGATACCAGAGGAATCCTATTTAAGCTTCTGGTAAGCAATTTGCTTGGTTTACTAAATTTTCCAGTCACACGTCCCTGCAAAAGCTGCTTTTGCTTCCCACTCAAATTCTCCTTTCTGCCCGCTATTTGTCTTTGCCACATCTGTGTTTATTGTGCGGGCCGCGGGCGATGGCATGCCTTTGCAGCTAGGATCTGCCTGATAACCACTGTAGGACTTGGCTGCCTCTTAAAGGTGACCTGCCAACAAAGTTGCCAAATTTTTTCATTCTTTTTGGGCCACATGAGCCAAATGCCCCAGCAGAGAAACAAGCGGGAAGAGGGAGTGCCTTGTTTCAGATCCTCCTCCTGTTGGCACTGGCTATGCCCAGCCATGGCTGGCTGGCTCCCGCTGCTGCATGTCCCACAGAGTGCATGAGAAGGCTTGGAAGTACGCTGTGGCAGAACTTTAAGTTTTCTACTTAAGTTTTCTCCTCATGCTGTGTACTTCAGTGTTGACAGTTTAACTTGCATTTAAAACAACCCTCTGCAACAGAGCTGTCAGCTGGAGATGTATCGGAGCCACACAGACCCTTTAAAATTCTTCCCTGGCTGAAGGGACATCAGTCAGCCAGGAGAGACCCTTACCTCTGGGCTAGGAGTCTGAGGGATATGCACAGAATAACCTTGTTTGTTTGTTTGCTTGTTTGTTTGTTTGTTTCCAGTGTCATTAGGCAGAAAAAATTAAATGCAAGGTAAAATCAGGTCATGGCATGCAAAGGGAAGGGAAAACATTGATCATATTCCTGGAGGAAGGCTCTGCACTGCGTCCACCAGCTTCACCCAGATGCTAATGACCACTGCAAGCCTGCTGATGGTGCTTGCAGCAGCTGGGGCCTCTTCAAGGGTCATATTTTTCTGAGCTGGGACATTTTCAATCCTGCTAATGCAGTCTATCTCTGCAGCTAGCCTTCAGCTGTGGTTCAGACACACAGCCCAGAAGTAAGAGACTCACAAAAGGGACCTATTCTGAGAAAGCAGCTCAGAAACTGAGTGAAAAGTGTTCAAGAGAGTATTTTTTCAGTGCAGCGGAAAGCACATCAACAATATCTACCACAAATCACACTGGCCACATTAATAATTAAATATAGGCTTTTCCCTCTCCAATTTTACCTAGCTGTTGTGAAAACAGTTTGATAAAGTAACTCTTTATAAATCATAAACAGCAACGACATTAACCAACAAGCTATAAATAAAAGAAGGAAGTGAAGACTGCAGGGCTTCCTCTGACAGACACTCACTCAAGCCACTTGGGAAAGACAAACTCAGACTAAACCAGAATATATATGTTTCTCTGCAAGAATGTAACTGCATGAAAAAATCCCAGCAAAACAGAGAATAAAATCCACGGAACCAACAGGAATACTTCTAGCTATCCTTCACGCCTGATCTTATCTTGTCCATATACAACAGCTGGCTTCACGCATATCATCGAGCATCCTGTAACCTTCTCTGACGTCCCATCCTAGCCACATCAGCCAGCAGTTTAATACAAAACAGTACTGACAGATACTGTAGGCATTTGCTGAATGCAATGAGAGGCTCTTTGCAGCGTCTGATCTACTTAGATCAGGGTTCTGTGCTCTGATTATTACTTTGGGTTGTCTCATCTACACTTTCTGAAGATTAAGGAATAAAACCAAACACCCATGCACCCTCAGGAAAACAAATTATTGCATCATTGTTAGGCTTAAAAAGAGAAAACTCCCATAGCAAATTGTTGAGGGTGTTTTTGCCTATTTGTTTCTGAAGAGCCTTTTCTTCATCAGAAGGCAGGGTGATAATAACTGGGTCTGATTTTTAATATTTTCGACTCTTTGATTTATTTTAGATGTGTACTTGATAGTTCAATGTGGAGTTGACCTATTCTCATCTCAAACCCCACTTGATGCCCTGTAAGTCTAACCTGACTGAAATAAATTCCCCTGGATTTTCCTGCCAACACTACATTAATTTACTAAGCTTACTTCTAAGAATAACAGAAAAATTCCAAATATAAAACAAAATTTTATTCCCTGTTCACCAATTATATTCCAGAGCACTGCCGCTGTACACAGTACAGACTGTACAGCACAACAGGAGCTCTGCTGGTGAACTAAAATATTCATGAGACATAGGGTTGTGCAAGACTGTTAACATGACTTGCCTCTCATTTAGCACTCCATTGGGCTGTACTGATGGCAATGTCACCATTTCCAGACGACTCTTCTAGGCACCAGCGAGCAAGGCAAGAAGGCAAGAAACTAGCCTTGCAAGCGCAAGGGCGCATGGAGCAGACTGAAGGCAGATGAGCATGCAAGAATATTTAATGGATGTCTTCTCTTGGCACACACAGACCCACAGCCACAGATCACCTTAAACAGCGATACCCAGAAGAATAACCAATTCCCTACCTAAAACCCAACAAAGATGATTAAAGGTGATAAACACGATGAGGACATGGTATCAGCCTGTTGAAGACTGCAGTGGCACAAACACATCAGCAAGAAACGCTGGGGGAAAAGCAAACCTCTATAAAGCCACATTCTGCTGCAGATGCAATGGAGGAAAAATAAAACAACTGAACTGCTGGCTTTCCCAGTTGGCAGGTATTTTAGAATCTAAATGGCCCTGAAAACTTACTAGAGTATAAAATTGCTGTAATTTAAAAGACTTCTAATTAAAAAGCTATAACATTAACTTTTGGTCCTCTCCCAACCCCCCATTTCTTTTCCTTAAATATTTGCCTCAACTGTACAATAAAAATGAAATAAAAAAGTGGATCTAATCACTGAAGGAACTACATTAGGCTGAAGATTTAGAAAGAGAAAAGTAAAAAATGACAGAAAATACACACAGGTTTAGATTTACCAAAGACTACTGATATGCACAGCAACCCAAAGCCTTAATTTTCCATGAAATCCACTATGCAATTTCTTTTTTGCTTATTCCAGCTAGATTGCCATTCTGATTTGATCATAGGCACTGCATAGGAAAAACAGCCATTAGCTCATCCAGTTCATATTGATAGTGCAGGACTGTCCCCTAATATAGTTTCTGCAGCAATATCCCACCCAATTATGCAGTCAAGAGTAATGGGGCTTCCTCCACATCACTTAGCAATAGAATAAAGATCACTATTAGTAGCTGTCCCCCTGGTTTAGTTTGAAGTCGTCGTCTTTTCCTTTTTAAGTCCTCAAAAGGCCATCACTCATTGGGCAGAACCCCTGCTGCCCTTCCCTGAAGGACAGTCATAGCCATGGTCAATGGCTGGAAGACAGAACACACAGGTACCTCACTGCTGCATAGCTCACTAATTCCAGCAACGTGCTGACTCGCTGCATTTCTGCTACCTTTGCAGAAGGCTTCACCATTTAGTGCAAAATAAATTAATGGTGGTTGGGGTTCAGCTGTCTACACTTTGGTGTCTGGTGTTGATTTAAATGACTGAGGTAACTCAGAAATCTGCACCAGTCTGGGTGACACAAGACAAGTCCTAAAGGAGATCTACACCTTCATGAAGCTGTAGAGCTGGTGAGGTACCCCACTGTGTCTGTAATGTCTGTAGGAACTTACTTTTGAGGAAACTGGGTCTCACCCTTTCTGTCTGAGGCCCGAATGCTTATTTCAGTGAAAACCTCAACAGACTATCTGCTGAATGCATGCTACACTAACACAGACCTTCACTGAGCCCACAACTGAGATGAGCAACATTTACTGAGGTTGGATAATCATCACAATTGTATACTCCATCCTTTCAAATGATTCATAGGGTTGTTCTTCTGTTCACACTTACTCAAAGATACTTCTGTTGCAATGTACTTTCTGACCTGTCCAGGCACATTTCCATTCATTAACGTAACTGTGTTACCAGGTCTTCAGCATCACCACTCTAAACGCAGTGTCAGTCCTGTTGCTTCAGAAAAATATGTTACCAACTTCTGCACAAATAATGATGAAAGATGACAATTTACTTTCCTTACTGCTGTGTTCACCTCTGTATCAAACTTCTTATGTAGTCTCTTGTCTTACCAGTATGAAAAACCATAGGAGATTGCATGGGATAGTATTACCAGGATGATGTACAAACTGCTAAATGTTTCCACTTAATGTTGCATTAAGACAGGAGGTTCTGGAGGTTAGACACTAAAGCCTGGATCCAGAATAATTGAAATAATTGATCAAGGTACCTAAATAAATAGCATTCTCATCCATCTCAGCCTCCTAAGATAACAGGCATCTAGAGTGGGATGCAATGAACTGTAGATTTCCACAGTGCACAGATTTCTCTGCATCTAATCCCAGCTTACTTTGAGCTCCCCCCAACCCTGTCAATACAGTGTATTTCTTTCAGCTACTTTCAGCTGTAGGAAAACACTTCTGTTGAACCAGAGACTGTAGCCACTTGTTCGGAGCATTTTCCATTTATGGAAGATAGTCCATGTCCCTAAACCATTTTAGCTGCCCTCGGTGCTCCAGATAGGAGCACCAAGGAGTCTGTATTAAGTGATTCTGCTACCAGTTTGGCTTTTTTCCTGTTGCACTGGAATTTTATTACCTGACAGTCTGCTGTATACAGTCTGCTTTGCCAAGCTGTATGTTCGTCTTCTACAATAGGACTGCCAGTTGACTCCACTGATAGAGATGGAATTATTAAGTATTCTAAGGACACAGTAACAAACCCCAACAGACAGGACTTCACTTTTAGACTGTTCTTTAAAACACAAGAAGAAAGTCAATGAGAAATTCCAGCCCAGTTAATTTCTTACAATCAAAAAGTAAATAACTGATACTGATTAATCTATTCATATTGTGAAACCAGTGACTACGGTTGGATAGAGGGCTGAACAATTCAGCTGGACCTGCAAGGCAACTTTTAAAACATGACATTGTAGGGCTTTAAAAAAAGAATTGAAGAGTTACTTCCTGTGACCAGAAATACAGACCAAGAAATGGATCTTCTTAACACCCAGTAAAAAATACCCTCAAAAAATATCCTCTAGGTCCAAATAAATCCAAGAAAGATCCAAAAGGAAACATTAAAAATAGGTTAAAAAGTCAAAGCTCACAGCTCTCCACCCGAAATAAGCAGAAATTTAAAGCCAAAAATATTCTTAACCCATGGCTTCAGAGCAGCAGCACCATTAATCCCTGTCTGTTCAACCCCTCGGCATCCGATGCCCAGCAACCCAGCACCACAACCCACTGCCCCATGGTGGTGCGCCCACTGAGCTGTCAGCAGGGCTGTGCTGGGAGCCACAGACCTGCCTTAAAAAATATTCTGATGTTTGTTTCCAGACCCCTTCAGGCATCACTGATACTGCTGCAGACTTTGACACCTGAAAACAGGGCTTTAAAAAACTCACTGCTGTACATGTGCAGGCCTGGGAATTGCAGAAGTCTATTACTATAGCTTCATCTTCTAGGTGGGGGGCAGGATATTTTTGGACCATTTTTGCTCTCCCCACGGTTTCCTGGTCCAAGAAGAACCCAGAACTCTGTGTCAGGCATTTGGATCTGAGATACCATGTACCATGCATATATACCCTATGTCTCACAGTAAATTCAGCAGAAAATTCCCAGAAGGCAAGAACCTCATTAAGTATCTGCAACCCAGGAGGAAAGCTGAGGGAAGGAGCAAGACTTGAATCCTCCTGCACTTCACTCAGGGCTGTCTGTGTCTGTAGCCCCATAGTGGGATGGGCAGGTGAGAGGCAGGTTTGTATCCCTGCTCTTAGAATACTGAGTATTATTCAGACATGCTAACAGTCCTGTAGACTTCAGAAGTTTAAGTCTGAATCTCTTCAAACTGAGGAGGCAACTGAAGTAGGTCTATTTCATAGGGCAGTGGTCTGATACTGTGGTTATTTTATAAAATTAAAGGGGTTTTTTTCATACTGCTTCAGACGTGTGACAACCTGGGGCTTGACTGATACAGTGAGAACCTCTGCCTCTTACAAGAGCAGCCTGGCTAATATCTACAGGGAAATGCTTCTCTCCAGAGCGCAGCAACTTGTGATGCCAGCTCTCTTACAAACCCTCGTTATTCAGATTGAGATAAACCCACCTCCCAAGCTTGAAGGTTCCCCGACGCATGCTGCTGTAATTGGATTTTTCACCTCCAAAGGACACATGCATCCTGGATTTGCAAGCTTTAGACGGGCTGACTTTTAATAACAGACTGACTTGAGAGTGAAATCATCACAAGCATATTCTTGCAAGACCGAAGAGTCATTCGATTATTTGCAAAGTTAGAATCATGTTTACAAAAAAACCACCCCAACCTACTGAAATTGAATATGTAACTACAGCAAGAGCCTTTCTTAACCATAACGTTATAAAGTTACATGTTCTATCAGTTTGACTGAGAAGTAAGTTAAGTCTCCCACACTTTTACCTTCATTTCACTATCCATAGGATCTGAACCCAAAAATTGCCCTGTAGCTCTGAAGCCTTACCCCAGGACTGCGTGTCTGGACACTGCTTTTTTGTCTTTCTCATGTTTTAATGAAAAAATATTTTTCCTTTTTGGTTTTCTTTTTGTTCTTTCAAACAGCAGGATCACATTCGCTGGGCTTGCATTCCTTTGCTGAATATAGGACATATCACTTCCTTCTTCTTTGGACCCTGGCTTTTTCCTTTCCCTCTTAAATATGAGCAGAGCATCCACTGCCAGGGCTTGAAGGAAAAAAGTTTCTCCAGAGAGCACACACCTGACCCCAGAGCAGAGATGATGAACCTGCTGCTTGGAATGCTCTATCCAAAAATCCTCATTCCCTACAGTTTTTGACAGTTTTAAGATCTCCTGGTGCTACACTGTTTAACAAAAAAGAAAGCTGCTGCTGACCTCCTGTCTTGTATTCATATTTCCTTAAATCCTCTTTTTTTTTTTTTTGTAAGGCATACTCTGAGAAATACTGCCCAGTGGATTTTGGTAAAGGAATATTGGTTTCCAAGTCCCTGACAGGTTTAACTGTAAGCCACAGCCAGTCCTGGCATGTACAGATACACAACTGAAGATGCCAGGGGTGTTCTGAACTGTCAAAAAGTAAGGCACCTATGGAGCTTGCATGTACCCCCAGGGCTAGGCATCAGGGATCTTTAGCTTTACAACTCTGGATTTTGGCATTTAAATTTTGCTTCCCTCTCTCTCCCCTTGGGAGCACCCTGTTTTATGGCTGACCTAAAGTGATGTGGCTCCAAATAATTCATGGAAGCCAGCTCTGCTTTTATTTTAAAAAAGATAAACATTTTCTAACCATGATTGTTTTGGGGAATAATGTGAAATTCAACCTGACCATCCTCTAAAACCTCAGAAGTCATAAAAGAAACCAAAGCAACCCCAAATTTATTATGTTGTAAAAATCTTATGATTTTGGGGACTGCACCACAACACTGGAACATCTGGAGTTGGCAACGCTAATGTCAACAGGATGAAAAATGTAATAAGAAAGATAAGCAGCGTGTACCACGACAGGGCAGATGCCTGAGTGTTTTATAACTATATAAACATTTCATTGCTACGAGACTAAGTGGGATTTGCCATGACTTTGAAGTCCATATTTCTAACACTATCATGATACACCTACCTAGAAGGTTCTCAGAAGTCTGGACATGAGAAATGGCAAACCAAATATGTAGAGGTAACAAGGCAAAATCCAAAAGCTGAATGAAGCATTGTGCCCTAAGCTGCGCTACCTTGCATGGACTCCTAGGCCCCATTCGCCAGCAGCATCACTAACTGCCTTTCACTGCATTCTTCTGCAATGTGACAGTGACTAACATCTGTCATGCAGTTTGTTTTCACATCCCTCTCTTTCTGTGCCCAAGTCTTATAGAGAGATCTACATGGGTTTACATATTGCTAGACACAAGGAATGGTCTCCCTGGTGCCCTATTGTTGAATGATCCTTAAATACTCAGTGCAATCTGATTAATTGCTACATTATGTTAACAACTGAGTGCAATCCTAGCTACCATACCATAGCTATTTTGATAAAATGAGCAATATGATTAAAGAAAATATTTAAGAGCTACAAAGGCAGGAAGAAACCTGGGCAGAAAGCAGTATTATAAAAATAAAAATAGTGGAACAAAAGAAAACAGATGTGGACATTTAGCCACATAGTCCAGCTGAGGACCTGACATTTGCAATAAACCTGATAAAAACCATAGTAAAATTCTAAGCAGGATTAACACAGCAAGCATCTTTCTTTAACTACAGTTTTAGATCCCAAACAGTGCTGCAGCTACAGGAGTTTAATTCTCATTTTCCCCATAAAGACTTCCAAGTCACATCCTCCAATAATTTTGTATTAGATAAACTGTGCTCTAATGCATGCAATGAGATCTCTAGAAGGAATAGTAAGAGGTTTAAAATCAGGAGTCTTCATGGAGAAAAAACCCACAACTATATATATAACTTGTTTTCCTCTGATTTCTACAACTAAGAGAATGTACTCCAAATAAATCAGCCAAATATTTTATGGTAATTGCAATATAGATCTTTGGAGTGAAGACCTACTCAAATCAAAACCTTTCAAGAGCATACTGAAAGACACCACAGTATCTAAGTGGAAGATTGCAGCCCTTTAGTCATGTAAAAGTGCAGTCTTTATTAAGTGTTCCAGTACTTCTAGATGCACCACCTATGGCTGGAAGAACTCACAGGATCATTTGGGATGATGTGATTTCCTGATCCCATCTAACTGCTCCTTCCAGTCACTCAGTATTGTTCGCATGATTTACATGTTCTCCACTTCAGCTATTTTTCCATTTGTCAGCACTTAAGCAATCATCTTCCAACCTTCCTTCAGCAAACTGAATACATTGAAACATGTTTTATGACTTATTCTCCAGGCCTGGATAATTTTTATTGTCCTCCTTCAGACTTGCTTTATTATTTTTCCATCTTCTTCAATCATGGACATTAGAACTCAGCAGAGTATTTAAGCACCAAGCTTACTAACAGAACAGACTCTAATCAAAATACTTCCTCTATTTTTTTTTCTAAGACAACCAAGGTCTTTGCTGTCTCTTTTAATTAGAGTGACAACTAATTTTGAGGTCATTATTTAGGAAACTCTGATGCCTTTTCCCAAGGGCTTTAAGAGGTAAATCCTGGTGGTTTAAGCTGTGAGGCTTAAGATGCTGCTGGCTCCAGAAGACTATCTCATGGGACAAAAGAACAGAAGGTGAATCTAAGCTTCAACTACAGCAGTTGAGCTGATCAGCTTTATGCAGAATAATGGATTTCAGTACATAAACCAAACCAACAGCATAGGCCACCAGGCTGCAGCTGTGCACTCCCATCCTGCAGTCCTTGCTATAAATGAACCTGTGGGAAAGGCAGTTATCTTCAAAATGGTGCCATTTTATCACCTAGAGTTTACTTTTAGAAACTCCTTCTGAAGTCTCTAAAGCCTAGAATCATGTTCTTGCAAGCACAATCATCCTATAGGCATGTCACAGTGTCTTGGTTTCTTGCTGTTCCATTTTGTCTTTTCCTGGACTATGGAGTATTCCAGATCACCTGTCTTTATTTTCCCCAACTCTCCTCAGCCAGCTATAAGTTCTTCTGGCAATGGTGATACACTATAAGGTGATAACATTTGGTAGAATTTAAATCTATTTACCTTCAAGCTGCTTTGTGCAACTTGTTCTTGCATTGTTCTAGGAATCTGAAAACACTGGGCTCATGCTCTGGCTGCTCAGGGTACAAATACAGATGTAGCCTTGGAGTACCTCATAATCTTCAATGTGTTTATCCTCAAAAATACCTCCTTGATGTGGATGCTTTCGCCTCTTTTACAGTTATTGAAACACAAACCTGAAGTCCAAATCCACAGCTGTCCACAGCTAAATGCTACTGAAAATCAGGAGGCAATTGATATTCAAACACCTGGATGATTTGTTCAAGACCAAGACCCCTGTGAAAAACAAAGGCAAGAACTAAACCCAAACCCCTCAGATCTCCAGCTAGTTCCCCCACCACTCTATTACAGCACCATTCAGGGTCCCCCACTAACAGGTAACAGGGATGGAAAATGTCTACCTGCCTTTATAATCATAGAGATTAGACATCTACAATAGGGAGAGCACCTACTGCAAGTGTTATTCAGCATGGTGGGCCATCAGAGTACACACACTCCGGAAAGGAGCACAAGCTGAGGCTTGCTGCACCTGAGCTCCCGCCCTTAGTGCTTCAAAGCCAGCCCAAGGGTCTTGCTTGTTTTTGCCCTTTCTTGGTTTGAAAACAGTGCCCCATCTCCTCGACAGCCTCAAAACTTCCTTTGTTCTTTGTATTCATTTTCCAGCTCCCCATGGCCTCTCCAAATACTCCATTACATTCCCTTATACTCTTCCCACATAACTGAAAACAAGCAATTTGCCTAGAGATGGTAAACTGCTTTATTTGTGTGGATCTTCCTCAAAATCTCGAGGTTGAGTGCTGTCTCTGCAGAGAAAATAATTTTCAGTAACGGCAAACTCCAGTGTGATAATGTCACTGACAATCCAGAATGAATTTTTTTGACACTTTTCTGGTCATGAGAAAGAGCAAATACCTTGTTTATGACTAAGCTATGTGTAATGGGCCAAGTGCTTCCTACTGGTGCCGCAAATGAGAAAAATTTGCATTAGTGAAGAACAGCAAAAGGAAAACCAAAATAAAAACAGGAAATAAATGTATGCTGTGAAACACTGGGCAAAGTTCCTGCCACTCGAATAGCTCAGCATAAGCAAGACATGACTTTTTTCCCTCCGCAGGTGGATAGTAAATAATACAGTATCAATATCAATAACCATTTAAAGAACATGCATTCTTTTCACATCTAGATCTTTAAGTACTTATGCAGCTTTTGCTGACACATATAACACTAAAGAATGTGAGGATGGGCTTTGTTTCAATATCAGATATCCAGAAACAATCTACAGGGTCCCTCTTGTAGCCAATGGGAACAGAAAAGCACACCAAAGGAGAGCTTCAACCTGCCTACTTTAGGATGGGAAAAACCATTTTTTGGAGAGCGCTGTTCCTCTCTGTTGAGTGCAAAGGGAGGCTACCAGCTAACTTTAAACAGATGCCCAACATCTGGATAGACAGAGAGATGCAAGGTTCAACAAAGCTTCAATGATTCATCAGAAGCTGTCAAGTGAAATAGTATTAGGCTCCAGGTTTCTCTACACTTTTCCTTATGCCTCTGCTAGACTTAGCCTGTTCCCAAGAGTGCAACAGAAAGCTTCTAGGTACCCAACACTGTTGGAGGCGAAGATAAATGGAAAGGCATGGAAATGTGTAAAAAAAAAAAAGGCATTATATATGACAGACCCGCATAGTAGTCACAAAACCCAAAGCCTTCCAAGAGCAGGAAAGAAACAAAAGATAAGTCAGTTCATCTATGTCTCATCTATTTCATTTTTAGTGCTTAAGTAATAAAACAAAACAAAGAAGATCAATGAAACAATTTGAGATTTTCTGGTTTTGTACAAGAAATTTCATTAAAAAGAAACAGCTTTTTCTATTTTTTCTCTTTTTCACTAGGAAGAGTGCAGATACAGTTGAAAGACTTGATGAGTCAGGGGAAAACTCAACAGAGATAAGGAATGTTTTGTCAGGATCAAGAGAGAGCGGACACAGATGTGCAGAATGGCCCAATGAGCAGCAGAAAGATTGCTGTCTTCAGGAAGATCGTTTCTCCAAGGGAAATGTTGCCAAGTCTGTTCTTTCATTCCTACCACGAGACACAGTCTATGAGCTTAGTGTTTCAGATGACAGAAGCAGCCTCTTGGCCAGGCCTTCAGGGCTTGGTCTTGATGACACTGTCAACTTTTCAGTTTGGTCAAGGGCTGACAAGCTCAACTGTGGTAGCAGCGAACAGCATGGAGTGCTGCTTCTTTGCCATTGGCCTGACATCATGCTTTTTCCCCACATAAGGACAAGTCAAAGACTTGCTGCAAACTTATAACACTTTCCTTGGAGCATCTCCATTTAGTTTTAGACGAGACTTTTCCAAAACTAGGCTCCAAAGTCTGTAACAGTACCTAAATATGCAGACAGCTTAATATCTAAAATAATGTGTCCATGGTCCTGCCCTACATCCAGCTGAAGCTTGCTTCTTCCGCAAGTCATTTGTTTAAAAACAGTCATGCTTGTACTAACTTACTTCTCAGGCTCTGCCAAAAGACCTTTCAGAATGGAAACACCCCAAAATGGTCTGAATATCAGCAAAAACTGGATCTGCACCTATGAAGGAATTTAAAAGGGGTCCATGTTCAAATAGCTCATAAGAGTTGTTCAAGGAATCCAACAGAGACAGGAAAAAAAAGTAAATAATATTAGTCCTGTATCTGTAAGAGGTGGAAGGAAAAGGAAAAAACATATTAATGGGAGTCCTCAAGACCACTCATTAGCTAGTTTCTCCGCCTCCTGCTGCTACAATATTCTGTTGTGTTGCAAATGCTATTGATTTTTCATTTCCTTCCTCTGAAACCCCAAACCTGCAATATTAAATAAGATTGAGGAATTTCATTTTGTAACCAGAATACACTAAGCAGACAGCAACCCACTATTGTCTGTCCTAGCCCATTAACTTTATTAAAAAATGCAACAGAGCTGGTTTCTGAAAAAGCAATTTATCAGTCTGCAGTACAAATATGGTAGCAGTTGAAAGTTATTTTATTTGAATTTAGGTATTCCTTGGCCAGGATGTACCATCATGCTTTCTAAGCTTGTCAAGACAGATAAAAACACAGGTCAAAAAGTGTATGATAGGTATAATTGCCTTACTATTCCTGATCACCCCTTTAACCAAAATGTATAAGCTTGTATTGCATTTCTTTACAGAAGAAGATAATTATTACTGTCACTGTCAGATTTGTTTCTCAGTCTTGATAACAAATGAATTAAACCTGGCATCTGACCAAAGATCCTTCAGTTACCCTGTCAATGCTAATTCATGATATAATACATTCTGCATAGAATGGTGTAGGGAAGTAAGGATAGATCTATACTGCATGAAGCTCAGGCTTTGTTTGACATGGAAGACTTAGGTTCCTGGTTACACTATATACTCCAACACAGTAGGTATATCTCCAGAAGAAAGAATTCTGATGACAAGATTCGCCGGATATTAATGGATGTTACATTACCAAATCCTGACACTTAGTTGGTGGAATTTGCCATCACACTGTTAGCCCTCTTCACAGCTGAAGTCCAACAGGTAGGTTTTAGATTGGCAAAAGCAGCCAGATTTCAAGAGCAGCTTGGACCGGTTTATGATTTACTGTGGTTACAATTGCTAAAATAGTCTAGAGACAGAAATAATCACACCTCACGCTTGAGAGTACACATTAATTTGAAAAGGCATTCTCCCTTTACTCAGCTCGCTGCAAATTTATTGAAAACACTATGAGTTTTTCCCCCAAAATGCGCAGCCTCACATGCTAACTAGTCAGACAAGACAGCACATCCAGTGTATCAATATTCTGTCCAGTATATGACAAGTCCTAGCTTACTGAACAATTACATCTAAGCTTTTGGCAGTGGTAAACTTTGCAAGCAGCTGTAAACTTTATTGACAATGCAGAACCAAAAAAAGGTTTGCCTAAGCACTCCAATTCATAGCTTGACGTGAAATTAGCATAAGTGAAATATGAGTTTTTAATCTAATAAAACATGAGCCTCAAGCATCTAGCCCATCCCAGGAAAAATGTGAAACCAGAAGGTATTTTAATGAAAAACTGGAAGCAAATATCACAATCTAATGTTTAAAAGCCATAAGAGTTAATTTTAGTTTGAAAGGAAATCATTTTTCAAAGTTCTGTACCCTGTTTAAAAACAGATTGAGCAAGTTTATTAAATTAGCAGACCACTGCATTTATGAAATCCATAAGTCAGATCAATGGTGCACAGTCAGCTCTAGAAAGTAATTGCTGGCTTCTCTCAAAATGGACAGTCCAAAAACTTCCAAGGACTAGTTTTTCCCTCCATTATTTATAACGAGCAAAACATGGTGCAATAGATTGTAATTCATAATGTCTTTTTAATGTTTTTATAGCACAACATTTGGACTCATTTCTAATTTCTATGGATGACAGGTTGCCATTATTGAATTTCCATTAATATGAATTATGGGTACAATATATTTTAACTAATACTTTCTACCCCAGGACTAACATGATTCCACAATAAAAAAATCACATGATCAGCAATTTTTTTTCAGACACAGAAGGGACTAACAGCCATCAGAGATTAGTCTTGCTACAACACTATGCAACTGACCTTGTTCTTGCACCCATCTGACTCTACACGATCACTAGCCATAATTTACAGCAGATTTAGAGTTGAAAAAATGTCAATATTAGGTGTCTTACTACAGCTTCCAAGCAGCAAGTCAGGGCTTGTTCAGTGGGCTTTCCCTCCTCTGCCCAGCTGGAAACTACTTGGCCATTTGGGCCAGGTAATACAAGATGAACGGACATGAGCTGAGTCCTGTCCCTCTTGTGTATGCCTCTACCAATGTGTGTCTGATGAATGCATTCTCCCTAATGAAAACCACTCTTAAGGACCAGGCAGACTTGAGCTCCTTTAGTTTCACTCACCAGAAGCCACATGCCTGGATATCTTTTTATAGGGAAGTCTTTATCCATCTAAACAATTAAAAACATTCTAAACAGTAGTCATGAGCATAGCCATCCTGAGGTCAGCAGGGTTACTTGCATGCTTGAAGGCAAGCAAATACTTCATATTTTACCATATGGTTGAAAGACAAAGACGTGGTTAAGGAAATCCTCAAGCTGCACTCTGAGGGAAGTATGCACTGGGGAAGTACACATACACTGTGCCTGCAATGTGAACCTCTCACTGCAAGTAGAACATCGAGCTGTGTGAGTGCATCGTCTTATCCACTATGGCTGTTGTTAACTTTTATGGACTGAACTGGGATTAGCTGCATAAAACATGCTTTAACATTATCACTAATACCAGTTAAGTATGGCAGCTGCTTTGGAAGAAACTAATAAACTTCGCACAGATCTTGCTGCACCCGGGCAGAAAGGCAATATAGCATTTTTTTTTATTTTCAAGAGACATGTTATCTATTAAATCCATTAAATGGAGCAAAGAACTTCCCAAATGCCATGAATGGCATGGTCCATGCCCTGCTGAGCTGACATCCAAAAATGCCAGGAAAACAACGTGTAAAGAAAATAACACAAGCAGCAAGCAAGTAGATGACAGGTAACAAAGCTGAGTAATACCATATATGTTTCTGTACAAACACTCCAAAGAGGTATTTGCCAAAGTCAGTTCCTAAATATGGATGCATTCACAAATACTCGCAGCCCCGCCACAATTAGAGGATCAGATTTTGCCAGCATCGTGGTGGCAAATAGTTCCTTAGGAGAAATCCACATACAAAGAGGGCAAGGGGCTTGCAAACAATCTCTGGACGTACATGCGAGGCATAGAGAATAAACATTTATCAGAAAAGCAAACAAAAAGGTAATCAAAACCGGAGTCCTTGGGATAACAGATGGCAGGACTGGGGACACAGAAAGATACACGGGTGGAAGCTGAGCAAGGGGGTGTTTGAATGCTTCTGACATTTCTTTAAATGTCAGCTTATAATTATGACGTCTCCACCAACACCTTGTAGGTATATAGCCACTTCTAGCAGAGGCCTCGCAGCTCACCGAGAGCCACACTTAAGCATTTTGAGCTCTCATGTTCCCACCTTTTATTCTGGTGAGAATGAACAAGCAAACACCAAACTCCCACTGAACACCTACTACTTCAGTTCTAATTTCAAGGTTTCCTTGCTGCTCAGTTAAATCTCTGGGTATATTACACAGATTTACATGGAGTGCTATACACTGAGAAGCACTGTGAGCTAAGTGAGAGAAAGGGCAATATTTAAAGAAGTTTGGAGAACCCTGCGCATACAACGCATCTACAAACAGAGAAGGAAAATTGTGCTATAATCTTTCGTGTAAGTTTACATGTGTAAAACCTATGTTAATAAAAATCAATCCTTGTTCACTATTTGAACACAAATCCCATTAATAATTCCACTAAGCTATCACTTTGGTTCATTATTTTACCTGTTTGCACTTCACTATATTCACTGTCAACATCTGCTGCTTTCCCAGAGAAAGAGGGCAAACAAGGCCATGCAATCGCATTTCTGCTCAGCACTAAACCCTTGGCTTGCTGGTGAGCAATGCTGATACAAAGGGCATTTCAACTCTCTCCTGCCCGAGACAGAATACATTGCCTCCACCACAACCAGCCTACATCCTATGACTTAACATCTAACATCCATCCCTGAATTCAAATTACCTAATTATCAGAGCTACTTAGCATGCTTGTTCAATACTATACTAACCAGATACTTTAAAGAGGAAAGGGCGGGAGGCGGGGGGTGGGGGAGGGCTGTATAAAGAAGAAGAGGAGGACTGACACAGAGAGAAATAAGTAACACACAATGTAAGTTTGTATTTTAAAAAGTCAAAGCTTGGGGGGGAAGCGGGGGAACAGACCTAGACAAAAAGAAAAAATCCCTGCCAAATCAAGCCCCACAACACACCACTTTGATCATGTTAAACATTCAGGGAGGCAACAGATAACATAATCACAATGCGCAGCAGGGTCCTCAGTGAAGAATGGGTACATGACTCTTAAAAGGTTATTACAGCACATTTAAGCAAACCAATTGCACAGAGACCAGAGAGCAGCTAAACAGAGGTTTTCAGGACTTGTGTTCTGATCACCAAGGCTCATTCCAACTGGCTCAATTTGATTTAACAATCAGAAAGTCAAATGATATGAAGAAAGATATTTCCTCCAGTAAATTGAAAAAGGTGGAGTGGGAGCTTATTTAGATTCACTTTCTGCAACTGCATTTCTTTCTTTCCTTCTTTCTTTCTTTCTCCAAGCAGTCTAGCTCTTGTAAAAGGGTTTCACCAGCAGTACACGCATTTGCACATTGCTCCATCTATGTACTTTTATTCTATTCAGGAACACTCACCTCCAAAGGAAAAGCAACCAGCCAGGGCACTAAACACAATGAAGCAGAAACACAAAGGGAAAAGGGCTGAGAAACAGAAGCTCATTTCCAACAGCCCTGAACAACTACCTAGTGCTAATGGCATTACATTTGACTAAACCTAACTGGCATAACACCCCACTATTAACCCCTAAGCTGCTCACCAGACTTATAAACTGTTCCTCTGAAAAGCTATGGCAGATTTGGCAGATTTTATGGCTGACAGGATGAAAAAAGTGAGTCACTAGAGCTCTTCAAGATGTAACACCACAGGTGAGATTCACCAAGCTTTGTTTCTATAGCCTTTTCAGAGGGGAAGTATCCCAAATATAACATATGCTCATGGATTTCTGCCCAGGTGCCATCATAAACGGACCAGTGGACATATCCTGCGATAAATACTTCAGATAAAATATCTGGCACTGAAAAGTCTCTAGATTTGTTAGCACTGACTGAAAATCATGGCCAAATTCACTCCACATGGAAACACATACATTAACCATGCTACTTTAATTCTGTTTGTATAGGCTGTGGTATGTGCAGTTTGTGAGAGACACTTGTGAGAACACTAATTTTAGTTCATATGATGAGTAAAATGCTGAAAGTATCTCCCTTCTTGAAGCACTAGAAAGATACAACAACAAGGCAGTTTGGAGCTCTCCTCATGGAATCAGGCAACTTCTGTTAATAAAAGAATTCATATTTTATCTCCAAAAAATCAAAATGCGTACATAATTGTATCTCAAGCAGCTGGAAATGGAAGTGTGCAGATGAAAATGGGGCAGGACAAAGGGATATAATCATACTCTTGAAATTTCCCCAGTCTGGGCAACTATCACAGGTTTATTTGGCCTTCATTGGCAGAAAGCTGTATTATTTTCTGTGCAATGCTGTGGTGAGAAAGGACAAGAATAGACAGTCTGCTAAGTGAAAAACCAATTGTGGAGGTAGTGAGAGGTGGTTCTACTTCGGCACTTAATGGCTAACATGATCTCTCATACCACCTGTGTGCCAATATCCATACAGTATCTAACACACCCTTGTATTTCCAGATTCAACAGAAAAGATCAAAATCATTCCCTGGCACCAAGAACACCTGCAGAACATATTCTTCATTCTGATACAGGAACTGAATTCACCAGTAATTGGTGGCCCATAAGCAAAACTGTGACAAAGGCTTCTGAAAAATAGCTGAAACAATTCCCTAGAAGATACAGTTCTGGACTCCCTCAGACTACAGATTTCTATTTGCAATGGGAACGTGGGTTCACAAACTATTTTGGTTGCTATGACAATTTACAAAAGGGACCAACCGCACCATCTTAGTGTACAGGTACACCATGTGAAAGAATAGACAAAGTGGAGATGTGCTCATGCTACTTATTGCTCAGATACAATTTGGTCAAGTAAGGAACTGTAAAGTCAAGTAAAACCAATTACTCTTGCCTCAGACACAAAGCCATCCCAGTAAGTGGAAAACTAAGCAGGGCCAGGACCTGTTTTACTGCTCTGAGGCCAAATCATATGGCCTGGTCATATTCACAGGATTATATACTTTTAGCCTCCAAAACAAGGTGGCTATATCCAAAATGCAGACTGGGAATGGCTGCTGGCCCATGCTAATCCCCAAGCCATGCCTGGGAATTGTTTATTACAGCACTAGCTGGTCCAGGGCGAACACAAGGCAGAGCCTGTGCTAACAATTTAATGGTATAGATGGTCAAGTTCCAGCTCTTGGGCTTGCGCCCTGGCACTGCTTAATCTACGAGCATAGACCTAGCCAAATGCAGTTGTACTGTGAGCAGAGCTGGCTGGAACACAGATGGGAAAAAAAAAGAAAAGCAAGAGTATCTGAGCAAAAATATCTGACCAAATTTAAAACATCTATGCATTTTCATGATGCCTTCCCTTGTTCTTCTGGTTCTTTTCTTAAATTTCATTTTCCAGATCGTCTTCTTTCCACAGATGTGTTCTACTTTCCAAAACAACAGAAGATCAAAATAGTTGTGGTTAGTGCAGAGTGCGTTTCATTTCTTACCCATGATTCAGTGGTAGTTGCCAGCAAGCTATGGCGCTTCCACAACAGTCAGATATGCTGTAGGATACATCAGAAGAATTTAAATCAAGTGTCTGATGGAAAATGGGGAGAAGGCCAAAGATGTCAAGAGTGAAGTAGAAAGGTGGAAAGATACATGGATGAAAGCTTGGACCGGTCCACAGACTTTGCAGCATTGCTTGTTTTGTTTAATCTCTTAGTTCAAAGAGTTGATGCAAAAAAGCATGCTGCCCAACAACCGCTGTAATTGCCTTATTTCTCTCTGGTTTTGTAACACCTTCTTTGTACCATATCAAAAGAATGACCCAGAAGGTCTCTGCTGCAAAGCAAATCTGCTTCCTTGCCAACAGGTCACAAGGCTAGGTAAGCAAGATTGGCTTTGAAGACTTATTACCAAGGTCAGCATAACTTCCCTAACTACCTCTGCATGGCAGGCGCCACCTCTCTGCTCTACGTTGGAAGCCTTTTAAGTCTAGACTGACTTCTCAAAGAGTTCTCTCCATGGCTGTTTTCAGGCTTTCACTACCAGAAAATAACCAGACTTGATTTGTTGAAAGGGGCTTTTGAAAGCCACCAGGTACATCCTCTGCACAGGGCAGGCTAATTCTACACATGATGGGTTGAGGCTTTGTCCACTTAAGTTTTGGATAACTTCAGGGTATGCAACAATAACTCAGAACATCTGAGAAGACTCAGGCAGTGTCTTCTCCATAAGCACCCACTGGAAAGCTGGAGAGAGCAATTACAGGCTCTCTTCACCAGGCTAAGCAAACCCTGCCTCTCCACCCAGCACAACCTGAGGAGCAATGTGGTCCACAGGGAACACAAGAGGAACTTAAAGTGAAGTGAAGCCTGGGGTCATGCTCTACTCTGGTTATATTAAAAGGGTCACTCCACTCAGTTCATTGCACCAAAGAGCATGCTCCAGTCTTTACAGAGCACTGACACTGAACTTTCTGCTGCTCTCCCCCTTCACGAAGCAACCAGTGGTGGAAACAATGGTAACTTACAGGAAAACTTGGGAATTACCTGTTACATGAAGATGGACCTACTGAAAGACTCAAAATGCCTGTCCAATCCTTAAGTTAGATGACATCTAAAAAAACCCTGAAACAGCATTATTCTGCACTGCCTTAGAGCTAAATGTTATTGTACTTCTATATGTATATATACTTCTAAGCAGGCTGAGAAAACAAGGTGAATGGCAGCTCTGTATGTGGCAAACAAATTATTTGTGATCCATATCTTCAAAAACTGCGTACATGTGTATGTCTTACTCAAAGCACCACATCTGAGATAATTATGCATCTGCATGATGATCTTAAAAGCCACCAATTCTACATATTTAGGAGGTGATCCTGCTCCTCTACTCTGCTCTCGTGAGACCTCACTTGGAGCATTCTGTACAGTTCTCGTGTCCTCAAAATAAAAAGGACATGGAACTGTTGGAACAAGTCCAGAGGAGGGCCATGAGGATGGTCAGGAGGCTGGAGCACCTCCCGTATGAAGACAGGGTGAGAAAGTTGGGGCTGTTCAGCCTGCAGAAGAGAAGGCTGCATGGAGACCTCAGAGCAGCCTTCCAGTATCTGAAGGGGGCCTATAAGGG
>WYDI02003802.1:0-11120 GCA_009867235.2 Psittacus erithacus
GACGTGCTGTGGTATGGAATACCTCTTTGGCTAGTTTGGGTCAGGTGTCCTGTCTCTGTTTCCTCCCGGCTTCCCCTTCTCCCTGGCAGAGCATGAGGCTCAGAAAGTCCTTGGTCAGAGTAAACATTACTGAGCAACAACTAAAACATCCGTGTTATCAGCGCTGTTCCCAGGCCGAAAGTCAAAACCACAGCGCTGCACCAGCTACTAAGAAGGAGAAAAAATGACTGCTACTGCTGAACCCAGGACAAATGGAAATAAACCTTCCCCATCCTTTCCCCAATATTACACAGTTATAAGACAGCACTCGCTTGAAAAAGCTGCCTGTACATCAGATAGGAATACATTTTTTTCAAAAAGCTGCCAATGCTGTTTCTTGTGAAGTCAGTGACACCATGTGCAAATATCCCTCCACCCTAAAACCCCAGTGCTAGAAAACCAAGCTGCCTTGTTTACGTTTACACAGCACAAAGCAGAACCACAACAGTACTTCAGATACATCCACATAAAGTTTCTGAAACTGCAGATTATCTAGGTACCTCACCCAGTGTCACTCTGCAGCCTTGCTGAGAAAATGAGTACCTCAGTTCCAGTAGTACACCATGCTAATGCAGCTATAACACTATTACAACCCAGTCCAGGATCTCTCTACATGGCACTGCACAACACAGATAACCCCAAAATAGGTTGGCAGGAGCTACAACCCTACAAGGCATTTCACCACACTGCAAGGCAAACCCTGCATTTGGGATATGCCACCTGTTTCCTCTTATTTGATGCTGCGCTGTGCTTCCAACCTGACCCAACAGTTTAGTGATAATAAAGAGGAATCATTTCTGCACACAACTTCAGGTGCTATTTCTGTGGCTGCTTCAAAATCAAACTGAGATAGGACAGGCTCCATCTGAAGTTTACTGAAATTCACTCTGGAGGAACAAGTACTGGAAATGCAAAGTTTGACTTTCAGATTTCAACAGTCAAACATGTTCTGGACAACTATTAAGGTCTTAGATTTCAAGAAATGTAACTTCAGCTGTAATGAAAGAATATAAGGATGTTTGACTACCTGCTATCCAGCTGTAACATGGCGTAGTAAGATTTCTATTCTAATATCTAACTCATTAGACATTACAGGTAGCATGACAAACCCACAGTAAGCATTCCAACATATTGTTTTACTGAAATTAAAAAAAACCCCAATAAACACAAAAATATAAAAAGTAAGTAATTTTTTTGAAGAGCATGCAAGTTATTCTCCATGATCAGCAGTGTATTTAAGAACAGGCTAAGTAGTTTGCTTTCCTTTTATCTTTTTGCAATTTTTAATCAAGATGTAAAACTAACCTCGTCTCTTATCAAAACTATTGAGAAGATGCATGCTTATCCAAACTGGAAAAGTGTAACCCCTACATTTCCAGTCTCACTGTGAAATTAACTTTCTACTTCCTTCATAACACTTGACAGTAACTGCAAGTTAATACCACAGAAATACCTTAGAATGGTCATTGGGAAAAAACAGTGGAATTTTCAGCATTTCAGTATGTCAGAGCCAAGATTAGTGTGCTTCTGCATAAAAAAGGGTACACAATACTACCCAAAGTTGGTGTTTTTTTGTTTTGTCTTGGTTTTTTTTAAGTCGAGTGCGGAAGGAGAGGAGGAGACCCTGTGGTGCTGGTGACATGGGGGACCTCACCTGCGACCCACTGCAGAGCCTCGGAGACAGAGGTGGCCCGAGAAGCTGCACCTCCAGCACTAACAGCAGAGCCTGACAGGCAGGGCCTTGCTGGGCAGGACCCCAGCTCAGCTCTCTGACAGCTCACCATGTTCCAGCCTGGTTCAAGATGAGGCCATCTACAGCAGAGGCCAACCCACCTACCCTGTTACTGGGCTTGCAAACATCTGGGACTTGTAGAGGGGACTTGCTGCTAACACTATGGATTCTATTTAGAAGATCAATTTAAAATCGGACAAAATTAAGATGAATCTGAGTGATTTAAAACATCCCATTCTTACATGGGTAACATGCAGTAAATGGCAGTTATCCCAAGAAAATTAAAAAACAAACCCAACCTGTTACTAACTTTGCAGTTAGGTCTCAGCCCTAAAATGTGTTTTAGGCACTCTCTCATTCCAGGATGCTTAAGGAAAGGTAGACGGGCTGTTATTGATGGGAAAACCCCCAACACTCCTATACTACAGAAAACTGTGACTGCAGTGAACATTCTAAATACAAGATTCTCTCTCTCAGGGCATAAGATTACTGACATGGGCAACATATCTACAGATACATTCCTGGACAACACTACCAGAACCTATGGAAATGCACAGTCTTAAAGCAGAGGTTGCATGTATTAGAAGTCACAAAGCACCAACACCAAATGCTAGAATTCCACAAGCTTAAGTGTTTCCCATTTGGGTTTTTTTCCAACTTGAAAAATCCCCCAAAATACAGCTGTGAAGTGAACACAGCACAAATGCATAACTTCTGCAGTGTCTGGCCCCTTCATGCAGACAAGCACTGAAGTCCATTTGGATGTTATCTTGAAAGCCATGAAAGTCACAACTGTTTCTAAGAAAATAAAACTGCAAACGATAGTTTATGAGACAATTGCAGAATAGTTATTTTCCCCATGCACAGAAATTAATTAAATGTGCAATACTTAAACTATGCATATGCCAAATACTAAGTGTATCCATTTATGCTTCTGCAAAATCCAAGTAGATGCTCCTTGGATTTACTACATTTCAAAGTTCATGAAGATAAAATTAAGCCAGGCTATCTCTGCACTCAGTCATTTATGACTTTAAAACCAAGAAAACCCACAAAGTAGGATCACAAAAAAACCCACTATTTATATTTGTGATTCAACTTTCAAATCAGTACTCCCCCTCCTACCAGTAGGCGCTTAAAAAAGCATTCTTCAAAAGCAGGCCTTTCTTAAATGTAATTAACTTGCACTTATCAGATCCTTCATGTCTGTGATTACAGATAAATGACAGAAAACATGCCTTTCTCAAAAAAACTTTCAAGAAGCTCTGTGACACCTGAGCTGGAAAACAGTACACTTTCCATCCTATTTTCCACCTCCATATTCAATTTTAGGCAGAAATAGTATTTCGGCCAAGAAAGTTTCACAAAATGTTACCAGCTAACAGAATTACAGCTTCAAGTATACATTCCTGCCTGCTGCCACAACAGAGGATTTTATAGTTTAAAAAATGTTTCAGCCTCTTTTATCTCAGACTACCTTCCCACACATGCCTTCACTTGCTATCAATAAGCTTTTTCCACTTGAAACAGCATGCTGAAACAGCAATAGGATCTATTTATCACGTTTGGAGTTTCTGTAGACAGTGACAATAATTTTGTACAAAGCAGAAGTTAATCTCAGAAATCATTAGCATGCACCACTTGCAAACCTCTTTCACTGTCATTTTCCCCAGAAAGTGGCATCCTTTTACACTTTACTTGCAAGGTAAATTTTGCTGGGAGTGATCTCCAGAGTTACTCCTGAGCCAACTACTGCAAACCAGCAGACTGGCAGAAGACATTCCAGTTCTAATACATTTGTGTAAAGCTACCCACATGCACTGACACAATTCTTTTTCTAAAACAACTACAGATAATTACACTTGCATCCACAGAGTTCTGTAAAGAATCAGTAACTACCTGTAAAACCACTTTCAAAATTATAACCAGCCTTTTGTTATATATAAATCCAGCAAAATATACCTAAATGTATATACCTAAATGTACTTTAATGCCTACAATTTTTTAGCTATTAAAAAGGAATATAGGGACTAACAGCAAAGTGATTTCTGTATTTAAAAATGCTAATTTACCAGTGTGGTAATGCCATGTGATCACTGCTCTCCTAGGCACATGAATTATTTTAACATATGTCCAATGTTCCCATCGTACTCTTCAGTTTCCTCAAAACAAAAGACTCTGAATAGAAGTCTAAAAGCACATACCTCAAAGTAATCCTAACAATATTCTGTATTGTGGAAAGTAAAACACTGCAGGACCTTAGCTAGCAAAAAGAGCATGCCAATGAGAAAGGGGGGATAGAACAGAAGGAAACAGTGTTTGCTCACTCTATGGCGCAGTTTTGCAAGTTTTTTGTTTTTTTAAGAACTAGTTAATAATACAAAGGGAAAGAACTGGTGGCCTCCAGTATGAACATTAGTATATATTTTTTTAATTGCAAAAGAGCGTCATATAAAGTAAGAAACACCACTTACCTGTCCCACCCCCACTCTCAAAACTTGGCAAACTCCATGTTTCAGAGAGGTTTCTTGGTGGCTATGGCATCTCAAGACAAGAACAGGCTGGACCCCAAGCAGTAAGAGCATATTAGGAGGGGCTGAAATTGGAAAAAAATGTTATATACCTCTTTCGTATCCTATGTGCAGTGAATCATAAAACCTGTAATTGCAGATGTTTCCAGAGCAGTTAATTCTGTAGATTGGAAATACTGGGCTTACTATCCATCATGAACAACAGGATCTAGTTTAGTGAGATCTCCACATAGTTACTTAAAATTACAGATCTTGGACGATTAAATCACAAATAAACTAACCTCCGTTTCTTATAACAGCCCATCAGGGTAAACATTTACATAAAGATTATACGAAAAGCTAACCTTCGTAAAGGAGAGAGGAATACAGTTCATAATTCTAAGTGCCAAAGGCGCTCCATCCTCTGTTTTTATTGTTTTACCACAGAACAGCCAGAAATTATTTAACTACCAAAGGAAGCAAAATCATGGAAGCAGATATCCTCCATGACTGCAGATTTAAATTTTTTTTCTTTTTAAAGATGTCTAAAATCACTAAAAAAGCCTCAATTTTTAAGAATCTGCATATTCTTATTCACAGAATTCACTAGTTATATTGAAAAATTGACCTTATGTGTCCTATGTTGACACCAAATACCTTAAATAAGACACAGCGGTAATTTTGAGGAAAGTCACCTGGCCTGTCAAAAAGCATAAGGCACAACCTGCACACAGGCTTGTACAAATTTCTAGTCGCTTCTCTGTAACTAAGGTACGGCTGAGTTAATCTGAATTGAGGGAAGTGCAGTGTGCCATTTTAGTTAATATACAGCCTGACATAAGAAGGGCTCTGTAGAACTTCTCTGTTTTGTCCTTGTGGAAGTTACAGTTTTTCTTGTCCTTTCCTTAATAGTCAGTAAGAGAGAAAAGAACACAATATAGAACAAGTCAGTTGTACACACAATAGCTGCAGTATGTCACAGGGTATCAGCTGCTTAGGGACTTTACTTTTAACCTGAAGGGCAAAATTTCCTAAAGAGATCACTCTTCTCTCAGGTCCAGGAGAGACAACCTAGTCAACAGCTGAAGCATTAACAACCTGTACCACACATCAACTAAGAACTTGAGACTCAGCCATGGGTCTCAACAAACTACCAGGAAGCATCCCAGAAACTCCTCAATTAATAATGATTTATAAAACACCAGCTTCTTAAGTACACATGTAAGCGTAGTGTGCATTGGGAACATACAAGATCTAAAATAATGAATGCCAAAAACTCCACAGACCAGTTTAAATCTTTCATAAAATAATACCCCTCACCACTGAAATACTATGATAGAACCAATTACAGAAATGCCTGTTAAACTATATGCTAATAAGAGACTTTGAAAAATAGTTACGGAAGTTAAATCAACAGAAGCAGTCTTAATTTTGTTCTAAGAACATTATTTATTCTTCTTAAAGAAATGAAAAGGAATGGAACCATACATTTTATACACAAAATGTAGGAATGGGTGTGGTGGAGAAAGGGAAGGGAAGGGAAGAATGAAAACTTAGAGGGCAGAGATAACAGAAAAGTGCAACCTGACATACTGCTTTATAAATAAATGTCAGGTAAGTAGGCTTAAACCTTGGTTTAGAGCTACACTGTCAGAACTAGGAAAATCAATCTATCAAAACGATCAATCAAGCCAATCTCCAAGAAATGCAATGGGTGTATAATTTGTGATAGCCTCTTTTAATTCCCTCAAAACCAAGAACTGATCATGAATATGACATAATTTCCAACAGTCTTATTTATAAACTCAGGGAGTAGCCCCTCAATGCTATACAGCTGCACTGTGAAAGGTCTAGGAAATGCAACGTAACACAGAATATGTGTTCCTCTTCCTGTGCTACCACTTGTGGCTGCTCAGAACTGTAGAAAGCACTTGAACAATTTGAAGTATTTATTTAACTTTGAAAGTTATGCAGTGACAATTATTCTGGCCCCACTGCTCACATAGTACACTTTTTTCTCAACCACAGATAACAGCAACAGAAGTGAAGATAATGCTCAGAAACCTGCGGTCACACAAATCAAAATCAGACCTGAGCCTCTGTTTCAACTGTAAACTGCAACTAAAATGTTTTTTGTCTGCACCAATCCTTGATATTCTAACTCAAGCTTACCTTACATCTACTAACCTAACATAGGATGCAAGAGACAGAAAAAAAGGAAACTAATCAGCTTCTCAATCAAGTTACCCAAGGACTTATGGCAAAAACACCCTAAATGATTTTACAGGACCAGGTCCCCTTTTTTCCTTGCCCAGCTTCTTTTTCAAGAGCCTTCTCAGAATCAGCCACTAACACCAACACTCCTGAATAATTCTTCCATTCCTCCTCCTCAAGCTACAATATATGACCCTCAGGACCTTGCTTTTAGCAACCCTTGCAAAGAGGTCAAGATATTTTAGAGACACAGGTCATGATGGATACTTAAGCTGAGATCCCTTAACTGAATTATTCAGCACTCGCAACGTCAGACTTGTAAGCTTTCTCAAAATGGCTGCTCCAAAATGCTTAAGGCCTTCTGACTGTTTCAGATACACATTTGGGACTTTATTTATCAAGGACACACACACAGACATGAAGAGTTTGGCTCAGTTGGGTGCAAACTGGGGTCTAGCACTAACAAAGAGGTCACTGATGTTCCACCAGCCTTCTACCAGCTGCTGCAGGAAGTAATGGTCTGTCCACAAGGCACATGCCTCAGCTGCTAGGTCTGGTTGACATCATGCACATCTGGCTGCTTATCAAATACTCCATGCATGGACATAACAGATTAAAGCTCCAACGCAGTGGATTAAATAATATCAGTATTCTGATCAACTGAGTGTGGTGGATGGAAGGTTGGGAGGTTTTGCTATGAGCCTGCAAAAGGATTTTTCACTCTCCTCTGCTGTATATTCCATAAAATTGAACAGGATGTATGCTGAGATTCAACTTTAGATAAATATGATTAAGGTCATCAGTAGCATCTAGCACTTTGCCCATTTCTCCAGATAAGACAGCCCTTACAAAGACAATGGCTATGAATTTATGAAATATTAGAAGAATTAAGATAGCGACAATTAATAAACTACAATACATGTGCTGTAACACTTTGCTGAGCTCGCTAAAAGTGTTAGGAAGCTCCTACTATAGACATATGTCACCTATTTCTACACAGTTCGGGAAGTTCATGGGTTGGTTAAGTTCATTGGTTGGATAAGCAAGGTATCTATAATCATCATATAATCTCTTTACATTTGCATTAAGACATACATCATGAAAACCTGGCAATTCTAAGCAGTATTATTTACGGAGTTAAAAGACAAACTAAGAAAACATTCAAGTACCTAAGGCAATGTTATGTTCTGAACTTGTTCTTTCCAAAGAGCTGATTTAATTTACTTCCAAATCAGAAACAGTTACATCCTGGCATGCGATTGTATTTGTGAAATCTGAGTGAAGTAGTTTGGTATTTTTTTTCTTGTCATGGTAGCATGACAAAAACTATCCTTAACTGCAGCGCGTGGAAAGTCACAAAATACAGAAAAAACTCACAAACCCCTACAAAAAATCAACCCTGCAAGATGCAAACAGTACCATCCATTCCAAACAACCTCATTCAGGATTTCACATGTGTTTTGCTCCATTTAGATCAGTTACAGAGAATCTAGTCCAGTATCTGAAATTTAAGAACATATACTTAATAGCTCAGTACTCAAATTCATGCCACTTATGTCATACTTCAAAATTACTCTTGGAATCACAGAAATGATGGTTCCACTGAAGCACCGCAATCTTTCCAAGAAAAATCATCCAACTTTCTCTGCACAAGCACAAATAACAAATAAAGAGACTGTGAAATTCTGAGACTTACCTGTAACATACCAACTATTTCCACTTTATTGAAAAAGATGAAAGAATGAAGCGTTGATAGCATATTCTCCTCAAAAACTGAGGGAGTGGGTAGGACCATATCTTGAATATACTGTACTCTGTATGTCTGATGTATTTTTTGCTTCAGCTCTGGATCAGATATAGGTATCACCTCTTTAAATTTTGCTGTTTTAGTCAGAAATTCCCTGTGTTTCCGTGACTGTGATAAAGACGGATCATATTCTAGGCATCCAATTACATCCATTATACATTCCTCAGAAAACATGACTTCAAATAGTGCAGTTCTGTTCAAAAGGAAAATTCCCTTGATAATTTCATATAAGTGGTGTAGTCCTTCAATGTTCTCCAAGTCTTCGCACACATGAAAAATTTCTAAGAGCTTCTTAATATAGCCCTCATTTTCCAGTGCTAGTGCAAGTTTTTCACGGCGTAATGGTGAAGGCAGTGAAGATGCCACAAGTTCTGCAATTTCTTCTAGCCGGCTTAATTCACAGGATGGCAATTCTAGACCTGGTGATGACATATCATCGAAACGCTCTTCCTCAGACTCATCAACAAGGTCCTGAGTAATATCGACAGAAGGGTCTTTCCCTTGAACCTACAAAATAAGATGCGTTCAAAAAAGTGGAGTTTAATGTTTACTGCTACCTGAATGCTTTTATAAAAATACCATTTCAAACACCACACACTTTTTCTTTGTATGGCCAAAACAGAAGTGCAAACATAAGTCTGACACTGAGTACAACTGGTTTGGAAAGTAAGAGATAATAAGATTTCTGCAAAGAGAAGGCTTTACAAAATTATTTCTACATTAGATATTTATTTATTTTCTACAAAAAGGAGAAAGAATAAAGAGAAAAGCTACATTTCCCAAGTACTCCAAATAAAAAAAGAAATTCAAAATTACTAGTATGGACAACTTTCTAATAGGCCCCTCTACTCTGCTTTTGTGAGATCCCACTTGGGAGTACTGTGTCCAGATCTGGTGCCCTCAACATAAGAAGGACATGGAGCTGTTGGAGCAAGTCCAGAGGAGGGCCACGAGAATGATAAAGGGTCTGGAGCACCTCCTGTATGAAGACAGGCTGAGGAAGTCAGGGCTGTTCAGTCTGGAGAAGCTGCATGGAGACCTCATAACAGCCTTCCAGTATCTGAAGGGGGCCCACAAGGATGCTGGAGAGGGACCTTTCTTCAGGGACTGTAGCAATCTGACAAGGGGTAATGGGTTCAAACTTAAACAAGGGAAGTTCAGGTCAGATGTAAGGAAGAACTTCCCTACTATGAGAGTGGTGAGGCACTGGAACAGGCTGCCCAAAGAAGAGGTGAATGTACCATCTCCGGTAGTGTTCAAGGCCAGGCTGGACAGAGCGTTGGGTGACATGGTCTAGTGGGAGGGATCCCTGCCCATGGAAGGGGGGTTGGAACTAGATGATCTTAAGGTCCTTTCCAACCCAAAACAGTCAGCGATTCTATGATTCTCTGCAGACAGATTTTCAAATGCAAACTAGTATAGCATTATTGCACTTACAGCTTTAAACATTTATCTATAGGCTATTTAACTGCTCTTCATATTTTTCAAAGCTTCTGCTACCTCAAACAGATGAAAGAGAGGCCAGTCTTGTTAATTTAATTGTCATTTTCAGTTCTGGAGAGCTGCAAGTCAAAATCCGTTACCGTGTACTTTCTAAATACACAACAGAGGCACAGAACCCCCCCTTAAGAACAGAAACCCCCAAACCAACATTAACAAAAGAGTAGTGGAAAACTGAAGCCGTCAGCAAAACAAGGCACAGGGCCTGCAAAGATCTCTCTAAAGATACACCAAGGAAACTGTGGAAAGTACGTATTAGTGAGGAAAGAAAACAGAAAAAAATGCCTGGGCACCAGTGTTTCAGCTTTAATGACATCTTTATTGTAGTATTTGTTTGGAGTCTGGTATGTCAAATCCAGAAAAGCATTGCTGTGTAGACTGGTAGAAGTCACTGTTCTTTTTCATCTTGAAAACCTTCTTTATGGATAGCAGCAAGTCTATACTTAGAGTGAAATCCAGAATGCTGTCAAATTCCACATACTGTTCTGCTTATACACCAGCAAACACTTCCAGTATAAGTGGTATCAAAGTTTTCTTTTTAAAAAAAGCTTTAATAACTTAAATAATAATGATGAGATCATGAGATGGTTGAGTTCGAGATCCTCAGGACAGTGAGAAGAGCGTGCAGCAAGCTCACTGCCCTGGACTTCGAGAGAGCAGACTTTGGCCTCTTCAGGAGCCTGCTTAGTAAGGTTCCATGGGATATAGCCCTAGAAGGCAGGGGGGCCCAAGACTGTTGGTTGATATTCAAGGATCATCAGCTACAAGCTCAGGAGTGTTGAGTCCCAACTAGAAGGAAGTGCAGCAGGAGGGCCAGGAGACCTCCTTGGATGGGTAAGGAGCTGCTGAGGAAACTTCAGGGGAAAAAAGAGGCTTATAAAAGGTGGAAGCAGGGACAGCCGGCCTGGGAAGAATACAGGGATGTTGTCCTGGAAGCTAGGGACCAGGTTAGGAAAGCTAAGGTCCAGTTAGAATTAAACTTGGCTAGGGATGTGAAAGATAACAGGAAGGGATTCTACAGGTACACTGCAAATAAAAGACAGACTAGAGACAATGCGGGCCCTCTCCGGAAGCTATCAGGAGAACATGGCTACCCCTGGATTTGGAGAAGACTGAGGTTCTTAATGACTTCTTTGCCTCAGTCTTTACTGGCAAATGGCTTGACCACACCACCCAAGTCTTGGAAAGCAGACGCAGGAACTGTGAGAATGAAGACCCTAGGCCCACTGTAGGAGAGGATCTGGTTCGAGACAATCTTAAGAACCTGAACGTACACAAGTCCATGGGACCTGATGAAATCCATCCGCGGGTCCTGAAG
>WYDI02003806.1:0-20881 GCA_009867235.2 Psittacus erithacus
AAAGTTGGGGCTGTTCAGCCTGGAGAAGAGAAGGCTGCATGGAGACCTCATAGCAGCCTTCCAGGATCTGAAGGGGAGCTATAGGGATGCGGGGGTGGGACTCTTCATTAGGGACTATAGTGACAGGACAAGGGGTAACGGGTTCAAACTTAAACAGGGGAAGCTTAGATTGGATGTAAGGAGGAAGTTCTTTACTGTAAGGGTGGTGAGGCACTGGAATGGGTTGCCCAGGGGAGTTGTGAGTGCTCCATCCCTGGCGGTATTAAAAGCCAGGTTGGACAGAGCCTTCGGTGACATGGTTTGGTGTGAGGTGTCCCTGCCCATGGTGGGGGGGGGGTGGAACTAAATGATCTTAAGGTCCCTTCCAACCCTAACTATTCTATGATCTCTAAACATACTTTTCAAATTAATGCATTCAATTTAAAATTGTGTAAAATTGCGTAACAGATGTCATTTGCCTGGGTGCAGTTTTACAAAGGCCAGAAGGAAGTATGTGTAATCCCGTTGTTTACTACAAAGTATATTGAGCATCTTGCTAATTCTGTCTTCCAAGTTTAGATTACTTTTCAGAGAACTCTTCAGCATCTCCAAGCATGTCTCTTCATCCACCTTTCTAAGACTTTCCTACTCTGTTGTATTTATTCTTCTGTAAGTAACCTTCAACCAGAATACCATGTTCAAAATTAACACGAAGTAACTTACTCACAGTTCTGTGCTTGCACTCACTACTATAAATCTTTAAATAATCTCCTAATGGAATGAATATACAAAAATGGAAGACATGAATCCAAATTAATTCGCTGCTTCTTCCTTCCACCTATGTCCCATGGGAAGGTGAGGACAACAGGAAGTAATTTCCTGCCTTCCACTCATTCTCTACATTTGAGGCAGATGCAAAGTACAAGCACAAGAAGGTAAACTTTTACCCTGCTACCACTCTAATCAAACAGTTTCAGGTATAGCAAGCAAAATGAAGACAAATTTCTTCAGCAAACACTAATCATTGATGATACTATCACTCTGATGTTTACAAAGGCTATAAAGAATATTTATCTAAAATACACTGAACCTTTACTTTGTTGTTGGATTTTCATGAGCCTGCTTTCATGTGCTTATTGCACGAGAAGATAGAGGTGAGCTTTTTGGCCAATGGCTAGTAAGAATTCTGGGTTTAATATCCATTTTTACCTCATCAGCCTTTACTCCATCCTGGAAAAAATTCTTCTATAATCATCATGATTCCTGTCCCCACTTAATCTATACGACAAATGTGATAAAACCGTCCTTTTTGCAAATCCCCTCTGCTGTTTCATATTAATCAAATCCATGATCTGTGCAAGCCATAGCTTAAACCTGTACCAGAAAAACAGCTTCTCCCATGTACTCAAGAAAATAACAGAAAAATTCTGTTACTTAAACCAAGATTATCACTCCAATTAGCGTAAAAAATGATACATGGTAACAGGTCATTGGTTAAATGATTAGAACATAACCTCAAGCCAAATAAAAAGTTATTCAGGCATTCAGTATATTTTCAAAGGGAAGAGCAGGTTGGTTTTTTCCTCTCCAAACAGTTTAAATGTGAAGTGACCCATTTCCAACATGATACTTAAGTCCATTTTTTAATGGTTGAATTGTTCTTTTCATAAAGATGATGAAGGAACTCACTTAAGCCTAATGCAGAAGAACTTATTATACAGAAACACTTCTGCTTACCATTCTTCTTCAATAATGTCATACTTATTCACCTAACTCAGTTGAAAGACTCTAAAAGAACTTCTTTCTGTATTTTGCTAGAAAATTTGTTGTGCTAATGGGTAACATTAAAATGGCTTAACATGCAGCAATGCTTGTGAGAGAAAACCAGAATAACCAGAAAAATAAATGTGCAGGAGTATCCAATTTACATATATCAACTACTTACATCATGTCAATCTCCCCCCCACCCTTTTGTTTTTCCTGCAGTTGCTGGCAGAAAAGTGTCTCTCTTTCTAGTTTTCAAAACTTCTTATAATTGAAAACTGTAGATTCATTATTTTACATAAAGAGGTCAAGAAACTTAAAGCTACAGGTCACCAAAAACATTGTTTCTTTACCTAAAATATTCACTTGATTGTATGAACATCCATTTGCAGACTATCTTTACTCAGTCTGCTCTGACCTTGCTCTCTTCTCCATATGCTACATCTCTTCCTTTCATTTAACAAACAGGAGAGAGTTCTGCCTCAAAAATATAATAGAAAACTTCTACATCATGTAGCAGAGACACCTGTCCATGGTTTCTTTCTTTGCTTCATCCCATGCAAGCTGACATCCTTCTTAAGAGAGACACCAGCATTAAGAAGAGCAGTGAGGGGCAGGACAGCACACAGACAAGACTAAACAGCTGACTTGAGTTCTTCTCTTTCAAGCTGGTTCTTACAAAGGGTGGAGGCAGAGGAGAGATGTATCATCTGTATAAAGCCAGGTAACAATTCTGTTTAGCAGGTTAAACTCTTCTCCCACTTCATGGGTTATATGCAATTTTCTCAAATGCATTAAAATCTGGGAGGATTTTAATTTGATCTTTCACTGAATCTTCAATATAAGGTAAAATATGAGAACAAATCCATAAAAACAGACTTGTAATTTAGTGACCTACCTATCATCCTATATTTTATCCTTAAACTACTTTATGAAGCTAGATTTATTAAAAAATAGGTATATCAAATGAGGTCTCCTATCCCTGAAAGGTAAATTTTCCACTGCCAATATGTCTCAGTGATAACACAGTACATAAAGAAAATGAGAGAAACTACAATGAGAAAAAGCTTGTTTGGTTTCGGTGCAACCCAAGCAGTTTGATTTATTTGCAAAACTGTGGAAGGAAATGGTAAGCTTTTAAGGAAGAAGCAGGGTCATATGCTCACCACTACTCATGTAAGGTGCAAATATTAATTTCCATGGATAGTAACTTTTATTCCTGATAATTGGTTAAAAAATACCAGATGGCTCAATTCTTCCTAGTCTTAATCACTTCCGAAGGAATCCAAACCTTCCAGAAATCCAAACAATTGAACAAAAGCTGTACCAACAGGTCACAGAGTTTTTTAAATAAACTTCATCTTCATGCTGAGCCTTACACAGCCAAGATTAGAATTTTCCTCAAAACCACATTTCAATTAACTATCTGGTCATTAAGCAAAATACAGACTGATTCCACAAATACTTAAATTCCCTTCTGTATCTGACGAGCAATGCAGACCAAAAGTTTTGTAGAGGCTTTTTGCCTTAAATGACAAACTATTTCGACCAATACTGACCACTACTGAGATATCAACAAGCTAGCTGAAATGCCAAACTAGCTGCAACAACATGAAGCATAAAGGCTTCAGATCTATTCAAGCTGACTAAAAGTCCACCCTGCTCTCTAGTTTGCCTCCAGCAACGTAACACAAGAGACATTTGATTCTTTTTTTCTTGGCACACCTATTATTGTGTAATTTAATAATCAGGAAGTTCTTAAAAGTTCTCAGCCATGTATTTCATCTGTACAATCACATTTAATAGCCACTGACAGAGAAATTCATAGGTTGATCCTAATTTCTTTCTGGAAACCATGTAAGCTTTCTGCCTCTGACATATCACACAAAGCTTCGTAACTCAGTGTGACATACCGAGAGATGACTATGAATTATCCAGAATATTAACATTCTTTACTCACCTTCCCTATCCCCTTGATGGTTTCATATGCCCTGTTTAGCCAGCCCTTTCCCAAGGCAACAGACTATAGAAAACAGAACTCCAATTGCAGGGAAACTTGTCTGTGGCTTCACCTGTTCCTGCTTGCTTTCTCTGTACTTCTAGCAGACACTCTTTTGAAACAGAATCCTGTGTTTTATCACTGGACTATACAGAAGTGCAATTCAGATTCCCACAGCTGTAACATGTTTGTGTTTTTTTTTTTTTCTCCTTTCAAGTTCCTCTTCAACAATTTTTATGCAACTTTTTGATTACTGCTGAACACTGAACTAATTCAGAAAACTATAATACCACCAATGATCTTCCAGGTTATAAGAGACAACTGAGTTTATGATTCTTCATGTATGTACTTACTGCCATTTTGCACTTCATGACATGAAAATTAACTTTAGTCTCCCAGTGGCTCAGGATCCTTCTCCAATACTTCATAATCTCATTGTTCATTCTTTTGTTCAGATAATTTACAGATATTGTGAACACCAGTGTCCGTAGCTGTGATCCAGCATTCCATATGCAATACCATGAAATTTCCATAATCCTTCTCCCTTGCCTTTCAAGCATTTTATACAAGCTCCCTCATAACTACTTTATTTAGCAATTTCTCTCTGGAAAAGACATTATTGCTTTTCCTAGTGTTATTTTTACTTACCTGCTTACCACTTTGGGTTTATTACAAGCAGTACCAAACGTCAGACTTACTTACTAATTTCTAGTTTCCAGACTCAACAGTCAAGCACCTTATAAAAAGGTGCCAAATGCAGTAATACATATTCTACTAAAAAGTCAAGTAGATACAAGCATTATATGGTCCCACTCCACAGCTCAGTAATTTTACATTTTAGTCCATTAAAATTCTTGAGGGAATGCTGTTTGCTCTAATTAATTTCTTACTCCTTTGTAATGAAGCTTCAGATGAAGACAGCTCCTCAGACTCATTCCTCAAAGAATCTCTGGTACAGCAACCTCAATTTTTTATTTCTCATGCTAGAAAATGTTTTTAGAATTAACTGCTTTGCCTCTAGCGATCTGCTTACTATAATTCTCTTTTGGTCTATATTAAAATAATTTTACATTTAATTTCCCAGAATTCCAGCTTTGGAAGAAAAAAAAGATATTGTTCAAGGAGGCTTCTGTACTTTGTTACTTAAACATATCATGTTTCTTAGACTCTAAAGGCTTTTTTGATTTGTGGATTACATTTACTTACATAAAGCAATCTATAAAGGTATTTCTATTATTTGTATTTACATGATGTCATGTAAGTTAAAAACCTTTAGTTTAATATCCATTTTAAGAACTAATTACATAATAGTATAGGTACTTTCCATTATGAATGTCTAACATTTGATCTTAATATAAATTAACAATATGTCAATTGTACATTTAGCACAGAGAACTCCTGTGTTCTAGAAGTAAACATGGAATTACTCTAATATTTTAAATATTACAGCTTTTAGCTAGTCATAAACCATGTGAAATTTCTGTTTTTTTGCTTAGGTTAAGATGGGATTAATTTAATAGGACACTAAATAATTCACATAATGACTAAATGCACAAAAGGAATGTTAATGAAATTCTTTACTATGTCGCTCAGAGACACACTGCTAGAGTCTAGGAGCCTACATTATGAGTTTGGACACAAAAAACCCCTCCAACAAATCCACAAGCAAAGTTGAATCACATACCAGTTAGCAATATCTTTGTGAGCTACTAGGTTCTGAAGGAATGCTTGTAGTCCCAATTGTCGATCTTCCAAGAAGTCAGGATTATAATTATCCTTGAACCAGCGCTTTGGTGGAAGGGCCAACCGAAAGCCCGGAAACATATCTTTTAGCTGAAATAGAAATCATATCCAAAGAAAACCAAGGAAGAAAGTCTTGATGAAATACTGAGTTTGACATAGCACTGACTTTACTCATCACAGGATTTTTCTGTCAAGTTCAAGCCGAAGGTAAGTCTCAACCATAAATATAATCCAAATTATATCATAAATTATGGAAACAGTTCTGCTACTTGCTATATTGCCTTGCACACCTCTCAAATTTATCAGATAATAGGAATGAAAATATTTGCTCTGTTACTTAACATCTCTGAGTCTGCTATCTAATGCCTCTGAGTCAGTAAATATAAGAAAACTGTGTGTAAGTAAAAAGTCTCAGATGAGTAAGCATTTCAGCGGGATTTCTGCTAAAGTATTCAGGGACAGTAGGTACTAAATAAATAAAAGCCCATTACAGACCTACAACTCATCTTTTTTGGGAAGCTGGCAGAATAAATTACAACACTTGCATGAGGTATTTCTTGTAAAGAGTAGCTCCTTGAGCACCCAGAATATTAAAATTTTAACATGCACTGAAGTGGCTTGAACCCTGGTACTAACATGCAAAATAGTATTTTTGAGTTACTTAAATAGCAAGGGGGTACACACAATGTCAGAAATACCTAGATTTTTTCTCAATGCAGAAACTGAATATACAAATGAAGCATAAAATTATGATGGACCTGTCCAAGGATTCCAATTAATTATTTTTCTGATAGACATGAAGAAACCAAAAAAAAAAATTAATGCTTTCACAAAAAACTATTTTAGATTCCTTTTCTTAGAAGGGATGCTTGACAGTAAAACCACAGAGAATTTACAAACAGGAAAAAGCAAACAAGTTTTACAAAATCTAATGCTCCTCCAATTGCCACAGGAATTGTTTAAGCTTTTTCTGAAGACAGGATCAAGCCAATGTCTGTCAGGGATGTCCTGCATACATCTAATATACTTATATGAATATTCCAGTGACAGGAATTCCAAAATCTGCTTTGAAAACAGTTTATACAGCCACAAGCTAATTCTTCAGTGGGTGGTTTGGTCTTGGTATGGCAGAATTTTAGCCTTCTGACAATAAGTTTTATGTAACTACCCTTCATGGACTCATAGAAAATGCTAAATCTCTTTCAGCAGATTTAGTTTTAAAAAAGTTAGCCAGAACTCCCTACAGAGTTTAAAGGAAGAGCTACGACAGCAGATCACCCTTGCTCGTAAGTACCATTTCACATTATAAGAAGGGTAGCTTTTAACATCACAAGTATTGTGTATTACCCCACTAGTATTGTATATAGCCCATGACAACTACTAATTTCTAATTTATAGAATGGTTTGTCAAAATGTCACTCTTTATTTCTGCATTTAATTATTTATGTTTTCCTCTTACAAAATCATCCTGATAGTAGACTCTTCTTTTAAGTTTAGCTTTGGTCATCCACAGTTCCATCATCTCTTACTAAGTTACCATTAATACCCCACATATGCAAGCATTCTTTATGCACCATACACGCTCTTAAGTTAATGAAATACTGAACAGAACTGAACCCAGAAAAGAAAACAAAATGAATTCCTGTGTTAGTTGAAGACAGAACCACAGCTAACCATTGCTGGGAAAGGTTTTCAGGCACAGGTTTCTGCTTAATGGTAATTTCACTTGTCTGGTTATGTAGATCATGTAATTAACTTCTTAGGAAAGAGTATGCCTACCCACAGATTACTCCTTTTGTGGATGAAGAGAGTATGAGAAAGCTAGCTGGTGTGAGCAGACTAATTTTCAACAGCACAGTCCTGGAGCATTCTTTCTTGAACGTTCCTCAGACATAGCAGGAAAAACTGTGGGTCGGACAAGTTAAGCTGGCTCTGATTGCTCACTTGAATCCATCTTCTCTAGATGTCCTTCCCTCACATCACCGCATGACAGATTATACATGTCACATGAGGCTCAGCCTCATGAACTTCTTGGTTCTTAAGAACTTCTTGGTTCTTAAGACTGGCCATTTCATTATTTGTTAAACATCTCTACCAGTACAGCAATAAACTTTACAAAGTTCCTTTTCCACCATTTTTGGGGACCAAAGAATATTCTTCATATACTTCTCCAATCAACTAACAAAATGTATGCATCTAGTCAAATGACTGTATTTTAGCCTTTGTCCCACCTCCTTAAATCCTGTCATGCTCCAACATCCACTAAGATTTTTTTTGTTACTATTACAGCAAAAGACAGTGTTTCAGTCTTTACTGTATCATTTGCTATTTGCTTCCCATAATTTACTCTCAAGTAATGATTTGTTATTTTACTGCCTCTTTGCCTTACTCTGCCCCTTGTGATTTATAAAACTTTACCTACTGCTCTTAGCATCCTGTGACAATCCATCTTGCCTTAGACAGCCCATCTGCCTTAGTCTTTAGAAGTCTGTACTACTCCCCTTGTGCTGATCTCTATTTTGTATTTTTTTAACTACTTTTGACTTCGAGATTACTATGTAGCTTCTTGTGCACCCATGCTAACAATACCTCATCTTTCCTTTACATTGGATTACTTTGCCATCATCTTCTATTTGTCTTCTTTCCACAGGTATGGAGTTTTCATAACCTTTTAACTGCCTGAAAAGCAGATAGCTTTGACATTCAAATAACTTGTTGCTTATACTTGAAACCTGTTCAAGTCTTAATGTGCTGCTGCACTGATTTAATTCATAGGGGGAGAATTTTGACCTCTTTTACTCCCATTCATTTCTATTTTATTAATGTCCCTTACTAAAAATATTTCATAAACTAGTGGAAGTACAAAATTTTCTAGGATCCTATTTTGCCTTCTTTATTTTCTTTGAGACACCAGAGAAACTAAAGAATGCTACTATTAAGTACTCTAGTTGCTTCTGTTAGCTGAGCTGCATTCATTCATCTAGTCCTGATTTTATCCTCACGTATTCCTACTGTGACACTGTTCCTATTCTCACATCTTCATTTTTAGCCACTGTCAAAGTCCAACACTCACTTCAGTTAGGATTGGTAAGTATATGCCTGACACTTACAAAACATACTGATCTTTTGTCTTTACCTGGTCTTCCTGAAAAAGCCATTCCCTCTATGGTAATACTTGAAACCAATTCACATAGTGATCACAGTGATTGATTATTCAATTCAGTTGCTAAGTTTCTATTACCATCCAGGGAATTAATAACCTGCCACTAATCTTAAGAAGGATGGTGAGGAAAAGGTTTTATAAGATTGTATATTTCTCTTGTTTATATTGAATTTCTAAGCGATAGGGTATAGAAAAAGCTGAAAGTATACACATATGCAACTTCACGTCTATATTTTCCATTAGAAAAAAAGGATTTGCAAGTGTTGCACCATGTCTTTTGAACCAGAGGTATGCATATAATCATTTACTCCCCAGTTCTTAAGACATTATGCTTCTTACAATATAGAAATGCCAGCTCCAAGAACTGAAACAATTCCGAAGCTTCTAGAGAATTACTGAATAGGAACATAGTAAAAATGTATATTTTCATCTGAAAGATGAAAAAGCTTGTCAGTGACACATGGGAAAAACAAAATTCTTCCTTTCAAACAGAAATCCTAATATACCTATAAATCATCCCAGAAGACAAACTTTTGTCAAAGATTTGACTAATACTAAGGACTTCACTTGTAAAACCTAAATATCTATTGTAAAATGATAACCTGTGGCATTTTAATTTTTTGAACTACTGATAACCACATTATAAGTCAGTGCATATAAGCCAGTTCTTGATCTTTATTTGACAAAATTGACCAAAATACAAATTGTTGTATGGCTTGACTTCTGAAATCTGAGTTGAAATCCCCAGAACATCATCCACTCAGAAGAAGTTAGGCTTTTGCCAATACCAAGGCATTCCTAGCCTAAAAGGTATCCAAACAGGTCAAACCAAGAACGCAGAGAAATGTGTAAGTTGAAGCCTATATTCAAAATTTCAGCAGAAATAAGTTCTTTGCTGGTTAGGCACACAAACCCAAGGAGGCAAGGTATACAAAAAAACCCCCTTACTATGTTTTGTATGTTTATGCTTCTGTATGAATAATGCTAAATGGGATAGCCAAATGCTACTTACCAATTAATAAAACTTGTGCTTTTTAGGCCAAACATTTTTTTGCTTTCAAGTGTCCTAAAAATATTACTTTGCTGACACAGAACTCCTGTTTACCTGGGGCCTCTGTCCTCAGCTTTAAAACTCTGATATAACGTTTCACTATTAACTTCAAAAGACACTGACAACTGAAGACTGACCAACATACAAGGAACTTATGTTCACGACACTTTCGTTCTAGCACAAAAATAGCAGTTTATTGCACTGAAAATGACTGAATAATTATCAGAATACAAGCCTGTAATTCTTTTTCTATGCAGGGGATACAGCTATTAAAGAGTTAACTTCCTTTACCACACAGACTAGGAATAAATATAATGTATGATGCCCATTAACAGCACGAGATGAAGAACTATCTTCTTTAACACTAGCTGTATTTGTCTTTGAAAATATGAGGAATCATGTTTTCCATTCTTTAATATAGTATACGTTGTAGTGAAAAAAGAAAGTAAGAAAAGAAGTGACAAAAATATCAGACACAAAGAAAATGAAACATGAAAGAAGAGTGAGGTAAGTTAGCTGAGAATTTATCAGTGTAAAATTCTCACCTTGTCATTAAGCCTGGAGAAGTCCGTGTACCGTCTGAAAACCACCCAACTTTCATCTGGACTTCTTTTTACCAGTATTTTGTATACCTATGTGGAAAAACAGGAATACCAGAAAAACGTGCAGGATTTCACACTGCATTGGCTGGAAGGCTGAAATTATTCTCTTTTTCTTAATGAAACAAAACTTAAGGATTTCTTTTTTTTTTAAATCCACAACTGGATTAAAAAAATCCCCCAAAACAAACAAGCAAGTTAATTATCAAACAGTATAAATTCATTTCAGAATTTAAGGAAGGAATTTCTACAATTCATAAATACATTTAGCTATTTTCTGTCTGTAAAAAGGGCTTGTTAAATTTCATCCAGATTTCTTCCCCAGAAAAAAAAAAAAACAAAACCCAAGCCTCAGCCATGAAAGTGGTAAGTGAGGTATGTTTTAATGATCTATTTTAACATTTGCCAAATTATAGGTCTCTCATTAATCCTTGAGGCCAATGTTTTTCAGATGACTGTAATAATCAGGTACTGCGTGTTGTATTGTTTTACAATGTCTTATCTAACCCGCTTCACAAGGAAAAGCAATGCAGGATAAAAATAACATCCTCCTTTTGTCCTGTTTATCTTGAACATGAGGTTTTGTCTTTCCAGGCAAAATATAACCACTTCCCTAGATAACTGCATCAGAATGATTATGTTAACATTGTAGAAGTAATATAATTTGAATCTGATTTAGCCAGACAACAGCACAGCAGTACCTATTTAAATAGCTATTCTCCTATTTAAAAGCAAATGGATAAATAAAACAACAATAATAAACAATTACAGAATTACTTTTTAGGAGAACAAGCACTCAAATGCCTGAAACACAATGAATCAAACAACACACAACTTCAAATAGAAAATATTAAACAGTGTCTAGAAAAGCAGGGTTCTCATGTCACAACTTTACTTTCTCCACTGTGAGGAAAAAGAGACTCTGCACTGGTACTGGGTTAGTCCTCCCGGTCTAGGTGTTCACTAGTTAAATTTCCTGCCCCTCTCCAAATACAAGTAGAAATGCCTCCAAAATACAAGGAAGGAAAAGATATTTTTGAAATCATAATAATAAACAATCCCTTATGGGCATTTAACCAAATTCTGTTGAAAACATTTCCTCATCTGTTACATAGCAAGATCCTGCCCAGTATTTCATGTTTTCACAGCAGGCTGTCTTAGCTGATCGATGTATTTTCTTGTTGCAATGCCTGCATGTGATAACCCCCATGATAGCCAACTTCTGTTTTTAGCATTTTTGCATTCTATAATATATTATAAGTGGCAGTTACACAAGCTACAGATAACTACTGTGCAAATTAAATGCAGTTTTTCAACAAGTACTTCTCTTATCTACTTTTTAAACACAGTATTCCCTTTTTAAACATCATCTGTGGAAGTCATAGACTACAACAGAGGCAATATTTCAGACATTAACTAAAAGCTATTAGTTTTTAAAATTCAAGCTGCAAGACATGCCTGTGAAGCCAGCATTAAAATGCAATTCTTCTGTTTTCCATTTTGTGTATAAATATTTGTCCAAGGGTTTTAGCTCTCCTGTCATACCGGAAGTATAAACAGTTTCATTTTCCAAAAACTTCATAAAGCAGAACTGCTACATAAAACTGAAAACTTTGCTAGTACACAGTAAAACACAAAACAAGAAACTGTGGAACACGCTTGAGGATTTACATGCTAATCTGTTTTCTATTCTACTGTTTTATTCTACTAAAGGCATTGCTTACAAATGCACACAAAACCCAGTATCTAGTTAGTCTGACCCTCACTTTGAATGGTTTCCAAGCAAATATTAGATAGTCTTTACAAATTATGGCCAACTTAAAGAGCACAATCAGCTTGTGATTACTGCCTCAACCTGAACACGGTTTTCTTGCCAAAATTGAACAAAGTTTTAAAGTTTTGCAGTTTTTTTTATTTGGGACTTTTTTTGTGATTTTTTTTTTTTTTTTAGATATTTTTTTAATAAACAAGAAACACTAGACTGTTACAAAAACAGCTGTCAGTTCCTTCACATAAGATCTTGGAAAAAAAACCCAAACCCAAATTAAAACTAATTCACATAATTCCAGTCAACCCTGAATTGCCTTATTTCACAAATATAAAACATTCAATGAAGACATGCCAATATTTAGTAACAATCTTTGGCTGATTCCGCATCTCATTATAATTTCTAGTTGGCTAAAAATACTCCACACCAAAAGGTCTAATTGAACATTCCAGCACTGCTCACTCAGAGACCAACTGCTTACGAACAGAAACTTTTTTCAAACCTGGGTTTTCTCTCTCCTAAGCTTTAACAGCCATGTTCTCCAACATCCACTACCATTTAACTCCTGAAGTTAATACATGAACCAGCTTAACTCGTTCAGATTCATATTTTCAGAACTATGAGATGTTAAACTAAAAAAAAACAAAAAAAAAAAAACAAAAACAAAAACAAAACCCAACAAAAAACTTCAGCAGTTGAGTCTCCTCTCTTTTACAAGTGATGTTAATGTAATTTCCATTGTCCTGTCTCATTGATTTTCCACTACAGAAGCAACAATAATTTTCAGCAATTAAAATTGCTGATTTTAATGCACAATAGCAAGCTTATTTTCAACACGCCGCTGAAAACAGCTACTTAGGTGCTTTCAGGAACAAGCACAGAAGTGATTTCTGGAAGAACAAAAATGCATCTAAGTATTTTAACAATGAAGAATGTTTCATCTGTACTGCAACCTGGCCTTCTAAAAAATGAGGAGCCCAAGTTGTCATTTTAACTACAGTTGAAGAACATCTTACAGGCACACTGAAATCTTCCTGCTCATATTTGCAGACTAGCCCTGGTCAATATAACAATACTAATCATGCTACCATGAATGAAGATATTGGAAACTGAAAAACTTAAAAGACAAACTATTATTCTCAAATAATTAAAAAGTAGCATTCTTTGCAAAAAACTCTTATTTTATTAGTATTTCAACTGTCATAAGGGCATTAAATTCCATGCTTTTCTAATCTAAGAGAAAATGGGAGAAAAAAGTTTGTCTGCTATTTCCTCCTCCTTATCTGTCATTAATGTTGGTCTCCTGAAGTAACGCAATTGATAAGTAACAACTTCCATCAGTCCCACAAGCCTTGCTGAATTAGCTCAAAATGTTCCAACCACATCCACAAAAACAAATGTGTGAATGCATTTATGGCATGTAAAAGATATTGAATTGCCAACTACAACACATATTGCTAAAAAAAAAAAAAATCAGTTAAGCTGGTGTTCTGTCATGAGATACTGCATATGTGACATCCCACTGATGTTTCCAGCACAGATTTCCCCTTACCAGAAACAAAACCTAGCAATGCAAGAAGCTGAAACCTATGTGTTTACACTTTAATGCAAAATATTCAGTTACTAATAACTGTAAAAGGCAAGTATCAGGGTGTCTTATCCACTTCAAATAAAAGACTACATTTTAAGATGTTTAACTATCCAGAATTTCTACAAGTTCAATATCACAAGGAATTGTAAACTTTGCAAAGAATTCCTAACTACTCCAGCAGAAATTTGAAGTAGAATAAATTCCTCCTATTCCACATACAAAATGACAGGAAAGACTGCTTACAAGTCCCTGTTTCCCCACCTGTATAACAGAAATTACATTTTCCTATTAGACAGTAATACTTAGAAGCTAAATTGGTATTTGTAAAGTACCTGAACTGTGGGATTAATTACTGAAAGAGAATGGAAAACTACATTCAATTGTTATCTGGTCGTTACATGATGAACTATCCCCAAAACTTACAGTGAATTTTGCCCTTTCCTCCATCACCTCATAACCCAGTATAGTAGGCGTGGACGGTCGATCTTCCCAGCTCCTGGAATCTGTATTCTGCTCTATTTCTTCTGAAGGCTGCATACAGTATTCTATGGATGTGCCCATACCTGTAAATTTAGTTCTAACAAGTGGACTACTACATGCAGATGATGTAGAACCAATCTGGTCAGGCACACTCATCTTTTTAAAACTACCAATTGTAGAGTCCTCTAACTGTCCTTTTGAGGAGCTGGAACTTGTGGAGATGCTCCCAAAAGAAGAACTTCTTTGGTTTCTGTTTGTAAAGCTGGATGAGGAGCTTCCAATAGGAATAGGAACAGGAACGTATGGCGTTGCCATCCTTCATGAAGAAAAGATTCAGGTTTTGGCCCAGAAGTTTAAGGTTCATTCACTGTATAAGTCATGTTTTCTCTTCATTTCAAGAGCAGTATCTGCAGTGAAGGACAGAAAATATTGCTGTAATTTTTAAATGAAAGCAACACTTGTATGACTTTATGAACCTAAACCAGGAAAGGAAAATATGGCCACATCTCAGGGCATCTGATGCTGTTCATCCAGGAGTTCATGGAATTTTGAAAAGAAAAAAAAGCCTGCGCTTTTCAGCACTTTTTGGGAAACCAAACCAACCCAAAAAACAATCACAAGCCACGATGACATTTTCAGCAGTTACAATACTTGTGAACTATGAGGATGCTGAGATGCTGAAACAGGCTGCCCAGAAAAGTTGTGGATGTCTCATCCCTGGAGGCGTTCAAGGCCAGGCTGGATGGGGCTTTGAGCAACCTGGTCTAGTGGAAGGTGTCCCTGCCCATGGCAGGGGGTTAGAACTAGATGATCTTTAAGGTTCCTTCCAACCAAAACCATTCTGTCATTCTAGGAACAGTGTAGTTTCTAGAACGCCTTCTTTCTTCAAAGTGAAATGCCAGTCAATAACTTACTATCTTGAACTTACTACTGCTCTTAAATGCATACGCATTACTGAAATGCTATACCTATACTGGCAAACAAGACAGCTGCACCTTGCAGAATAAGGCACTTGGTATTAAGAATCCAACATCTACATTGTACATGCTTCAGCAGCTTTTATAACAAACTCTCTGTAATTTGGTACCATTGACTGAAAGCTTATTAACAGCTGCATTAGGTCTGCTCCCAGGGTACATTTTCTGGTTTAGTTTGTCCTGCGCTTTGCAAGATCATCCCAAATTGTGAGCCAAAGCGTATTAAACGGTGATAGTCACAATATTTGCTTCTAAATGACAATCTTGACTCAATCTGACACAGTAACATACTCATAAATAAATAGAAGGGGCTAACACCACCAGTGTCACACTCAGATTCCTGTAACTCAGAAGAGTAACAGAAGAGTATTCTTTGAGCAACACAAATGTCAGGTCAAGCGAGCAAAGGTCACACTGTGTCACTTGATTTTTTTGGTTTTTGAGGGATCAAGGAAATAGAAAAAGAAACATTACAAAGATTTACATTAAAGCTTACCAGACTCATAAATACATGCATATGCATATGTGGGTAAATGCCACTTAAACTGTAAAAGTATCCCAATTTTTAAGTATCTAAAATACTTACATACTATGAATCACAACAGAGTTTAAAAATCACATTAATTTGCACTTTATGAAGGCTAAACATTAGAAAAATAATACAATGCTCAAATGAGGGTCACAACCTTAGGACTCAAGCCTTTGCTATGAATACAGAAGCTTTCTGCCAATTCATGCCATAAAAAGGAACAGAAAATAATCTGATAAACCCCCCACTTTTAGAAAAACTGTATCACTCCTTGCTTACACTGGTGCAGTGAGGAGCGAAGATGTAGGTGCACAGACTGCTACTGCCAAAGCTTTACCATGGACTGGCCTCACATATCACTGCACTAAAGCAGTGGAATCATTGCATCACACCAACTTTCAGAACAAACAGATCATTTGTAATACCCAAGAGATAATTCAGCAACTGCACTCTCTTATCTAGATATTTACTTACTCCACTTTTTGTAAGAATATTGTTTCCTGCTCAGAACCTGTATTTGGTTTAGCCTGATTCCCAACTGTAAGTTAAGAATGAAATTAAAGAACAGCTGCTGGAAGTACTGAACTGCTAGAGCTGCAACAGGACAGGACGGAGTCCCAGGATACCAGCTTGACACCAACTCATCCTACCAGGTGTTTACAACAGCCACCTCCCTTCTTGCGGGTGAAGCAAACATGTTGTAATAAAACCACTTAAAAAGGATTTGCCTCCAGCTTGCAGCTCTTGCAATTTCAAACCCTTTTAAGCTAATGGGTTGTATGTTCAGTGAGAAACACATAAGTCATGCGATTCAAGGAGAGTAGATTAGAAACAAAACAATCCTTACTTAACAGGTCTAATTGGATTTAGAAGACTTTTAACTATGCAATACTATTTGTGATCTGGTTACATATATTAAGGCAAAGCACTCAGGTTGGCCTCCACTGTTTAGGATTTAAGTGTTACCATGGAATGTCAGCTGAAGAACTAGTGGCATATTTAACGAGGCAACTTGCCGAGTTAGGTTTTAAATGTATCTATTTTAAAAACAATAATTTTGTGCCGAATTCAATCAAGTTACCACACAAGGTATTCCACTTGTTCATGAACTCAAGTTCGGGGCCTACTGATCTCACCTCGCACACAAAGGGGGCAGCTCCTGCCCTGAAGAACCTCCTACCAAATTAGAACCAACGGAAGGTAAACTGCGCCGTCCTATGCTCCAGCTTCAGGGCAGGATGTGCTCAGGGTGCCTACCTCTGCCTATGATTTAGTGGTAGTTGACAGAAGAAAACGCAACAGCCCCGGCAGCTACCTCCCGGCCCGCCGCCGGCGCGGGCATAGCCCGAAGCGAGCGGAGTGCGGCGGTTACGCCGCTGTCCGATATCGCGGGTCTGACACGCTCGCCGAATGTCGCTCGCGCCGCTTTACATAACTTCGGGAGCAGCCACCGAGTCCGCCGCGCCGTACCGCAGCTGCACGGTACGCCCTGCACGGCCGCAGGACTCTGGGAACCAGAAGGCTTCACCACGGCGCCGGCTGACGCCTCATCGCTGAACTGAGGCTCCCCCGCTCCGCCCTGGTTAAGACAGCTCGTCCTCGCCGTCCCGCCCCGCAGCCCCCCTACCACCCGCGGCGCCCCCCACCGGCAGGGGCCGGTGCAGCCGCCTCCACACAGATGAGGGAGCTGCGCCACCGGCTGGCACGGCGCGGAGACGGCGAGGCCGGCCGTGCCCGGGGCGGGCGGCGGAGGGTCCTCGCTCCCAGTCCGAGCTCTCGCATCGCACCGCACCGCACCGCCCGCCTCCTTCCCTCCCTCCCACAGCAGCGTTGGCGCCTCCTGCCCCACTCGCCTGCTCCCGCCTGCGCCCGCTCACCTGCTGGCCGCCGCGCTCGTCTCCTTCTGCCGCGTAACGCAAGGGCGGCCCCTCCCGCTCGGGCGGCGTGGCCCGGTCCCGCCCCTCCGCGCGCCGAAAGGGAGGTGCGCGGCGCCGGAGGGGAGCAGGAGGGCGAGGAACCGGGCTAATACCTGCGGCGCGTGGCGGCAGGGGGCGGGGTCAGGAGCGGGGGCTGGCGGGGCACGCCGGTAAAGCCTGCACTTCCCGGCAGGCAGCGGGGCGCAGCTCGTGGTGAGGCTTGGTCGCGGTGCATTTTGGGTGCTGTAGTTTCTTGGCGTCGCGGTGCCTTCGGGGGCTTGTAGTCTAGTGGGGAGGGGCTGAGGGGAGTGGGGCATCGGCCGTCGCCGCGCCGGGAGAGCAGGGAGCGGTTCCGGGGCGCCCGGTAGGATCAGCTGCCCCTCGCCCTGGCGGGCCCCGGCTGTGAAACGTGGGACGGAGCTGGGAGGGACGGGGCCTGAGGGCTCCTGAGCGCGGAAACTCAGGGCGGTGGCGTGCCTTAGCGCCGTCATACGGCAGCGTAACAGGTGTAGTAGTGGAGCGCCGTGTGAAATGTCAGGATAAACGTGATTAGTAAGGGGGGCAGGAAATCACTGTTCTTAAATGGTGGTGGGAATTAAACAGTGTCTTGCTGTCTCGTAGTGACGTAGGTATGTGAACAGAAATACGGTATTCTGGAGAAACACAACACAGTTTGTCTTAAAAAGTACTTTTCTTTTATATTCTTTCTACATCACATAAAAGCATAATACCTACCATTTCTTATAAATTTCTTATGTTGAGTTTTCATCCAGAGGTTACCACACATCTGCTTCTCTGGGATTGCATCCTTCTTCCTCCTCCCCCACCGTTTTTGATCTTTTATCTGGAGAGCAGTTTAGAATTTTAAGGAACAGCAGCTGTGCCCACTGCCTGATATCTGTCTCCTGTTTATGGGTCTAGGTGCCATTAGACACTTCCAGGAAAATACTGCACCTCTTGTTCAAATGCTGTGCAACTGATCTGCCTGTTTATGATAAACTTGATACTTTCTGCAGGGCACAGGCACAGAGGTAGCATAGCAAAACTGTGCTGGTAAGGTGGTCTGATCTGTGATTGCAAACAGTAGTATAGGCCTGTCGCATTATCTGTGTCTCAGTATGTTCTGCTCTGGGGGCTACTGTTACCCTTGGAGGGTAATTCTTCTGCATTGGTAATTATATCCAGAGTCTTAGAAAAGTCTTTCTTTTTTTTGTTCTATACTAGTTGACCGTGGCTGAGCAGTAGCATATTCTATGGGTGTTTTTACTGTAAATACTTATTTTGAAGTTTGCTACCTTCACCAAACTACTTTTTAAAAACAAATGAGATATTTTGCACCTCTAGAAATATTTGACAGTTATAAATGCATGTTTTTCAGTTTGCTAGTCAGCTATCCTAACAGCTTGTGGCACAATGTAGAGAATAAAATGTTTGATGACACCCTCCCCAGCAATAGTGAGGTCGGGTCTCACTGTGACACTGTTGATCAAGCAAGAGTCCTGTCCCAAACCCTTTGAAGAGAACAGGATGTTTTTTGTCATAGTGAGCAGGTATAGGAACAAGGCATGACGCTGCATTACTTTGGTCATTTGGAAATTCCAAGGAACTTAGTGGGATTTTTGGCTGCTGAGAAATGTGGGCTTGGTTCCTTCACATCACAAGGCACTATCCACCCACAAGGTCATCAGGAATGACTGTTGCTTTACTGGTGTGAGAGAAACTGTGCAGGATTAAGGTGAATTAAAATTGGGTCTGTACCCATCCTCGTTTTCTCTTTACAGTAGTTCTTCCCTATGTATTCTGACTGTAGCAATCCATAAAGTTCTTTGAGTCTGCCTTTGCTGCTTGTGTAAGTAAAAAATGTGTGGCTTCCGCTGTAGGCTAGATGAGCCACCCTGTGGCAATACCGTGCATTTCACCGTTATTGAGTCGAAAGGACAACAAAACTAGCTACTGAATGTGTTTCGTGAGTGGAAATCATTAGCTGCCTTTTTTCTGCACATACTCTTACCAGGTGCCATCCATGTCTTGCCTCCATCCACTAGTTATTTGGCTCTCCAGAGGATTTGCATGTATGTTCTAGGCCTGATCAAAATCTGTCAGGCCATCACAATCCTTTGTGCCAAAGACATGATTTTTGCTAAATCTAACTGGTTAGCTTGCTTCATTTAATGTTGTTTAGGGAGTAGGACTTGCAGAATCAGAAAAGCCAATTAACGTCAAAGAACTTTATGCAGCTTCTGTGAACTTCCCATGAAGTTTCTTCTGCTGGGAAGATGAATACAGAAACTTCTAATCATGTAACTAGTGGTTCAGCAATTCAACCTTCTGTTGTAAAAAATATATAAATAATCCTGTAGGTGAGAACTCTGCAATAATCTGTTACTGAATTAAATGTAGTTTCTGCTGTGCTAGCTGAGGCATAATGCCGTATGTTTTTGAAGTCACACCCACCCTCATGATCATGTGAAACACCAAGGGTAGATTTTTTTCAATCAAGTTAGGTGGTTTAGGTACTCAAATCTCATTACTTTTCAATTGGATGTGGGCACTCAAATTCCAGTGTATTTTTGAAGAGTTTAGGTATTCAGTCCATTATATTTAATGGGATTTGGGCCTTTCTCTCTCAGGGTACCCGGAAATCTGACTTACAGGATATCTATTTTATGACAAGACAGAAAAATTTTCTTTCTCAGTTGCAGAGCCTTCAGCATTAGAAGTGATGGAGTTTCTCCTAAAGGCAATTCTTTCTGTAATTCCTCCCAGGTGCAAAGCCTACACACCTTTAAAGAAGTATAACTGGATATTTTGGAAGTAGACATAAACACTGGAACTTGGAATTTCATAAATAAGGGCATCTAAATCCTGAGCTATAATCCTGTAATGCTTCAAGCAGTTGCCGTGTCATTCTGATGTGTCTCCACCTCATAGGTATGGTATTAGAATGTGAATATGTCATGTTTAAATTCTTTTTATGTCTGTGCAGTGCTACTTCAGCACATGTTCAGAAGGATCTTGGCTTTTAAAGGGCTGAAAAAATTGAGCTTTTATAAATACCTTTTGGGTGCTTATAGAATCATGGAATAGTTAGGGTTGGAAAGGACCTTAAGATCATCTAGTTCCAACCCCCCCCACCATGGGCAGGGACACCTCACACTAAACCATGCCACCCAAGGCTCTGTCCAGCCTGGCCGTGAGCAGACGTAGGGATGGAGCATTCACAACTTCCCTCGGCAACCCATTCAAGTGCCTCACCACCCTTACAGTAAAGAACTTCTTCCTTATATCCAATCTAAACTTCCCCTGTTTAAGTTTGAACCTG
>WYDI02003806.1:20981-41068 GCA_009867235.2 Psittacus erithacus
CAGAGCCTTGGGTGACATGGTTTAGTGTGAGGTGTCCCTGCCCATGGCAGGGGGGTTGGAACTGGATGATCTTAAGGCCCTTTGCAACCGAAACCATTCTATGATTCTATGATAGTACTCCCTTTGCTGCTTCTGTTGTGTGACAGAGGTGCACAAAGGAGAAGCAGAAGGCTTGACAATTGAAGTGCTTTAAACTAAGCACATAAGTAGTAACATGCAAACAGTTAATACAGAATCATAAAAAGCCAAAACAACCCCCTCCCCCCCCAAAAAAAAACAAACAGGAAGAGACAGTGAAGCTTCTGCTAATGCCAAATCTAGCCAGAAACATACATGTAATTTATTTTCTATTTAATATCTGGCTGGTGTACTGGAGGACCAGACATCCAAAGGCTAAAGAGCAGCTAATCTCTTCTCTTCGGAGAAGCGAGAAGGAGATTAGGTTGGGGGGTTTATTCCACATTTCCAGCTGCCTCCTACAGATCTGCATTTTGTCAGATTAGCTCCTGAGCTTGGAAGTGCCTCTTTCTTCTTTGCCAATGAGGTCTAGGAAACAATATGGGACTTTTAGCAGCTAAAATCACAACACCACTCTTCAGCATTCTTCTGAAGGGAAAAACAGGTAAAGTAACGGGGGGATTTAAAACCATGATGATCAAATGCTGACAGAATCACAAAGTGTTAGGGGTTTTTGCAGTTAAACAGCAGGGACAGTTTTCACACATTTGCTGCGGGAATAACTGGCTGATTGCCACCCTCATCTTTCACACTGATGTCTGAGCTACAGAAGCCAAATTCCATCCGTGAATGCTTCTTCTTGGGCTGTGACAGTGCAGGATAAAGCCTAGCACATGGGAATCTCTGATTTCTAATCTTTGCAGATCTTGCTAGAGCTAAATGTAACTATACACTTAATTTATGAGACAACTCCTCAGAAGGCATTTCTTTTGTTCTGAACAAGAAATAAAACCCAGAACACTGTGTACCTGATGTGAAAAGCAAGTGAAAAGCAGCATACCTAACACTGAGAGGTGATTCAACTGAGAGACCCAGAAGAGCACAGGCATCTCTTGTAAAGATGTCACAGATGTCCGCCCACTGGTTGGCATCTAATAGATGAACGTAGGGAGAGTTCTCTATTCCTTGCCGCAGGTACACCAGGCTGCCCATCAAAACCTGAATATCTAACAGGGACCAGGAACACCCAGTTAGTTCATACTACAAATAAAAGCTAGTGGCTACAGTTTTAGCTGTTACATGGAAAACAGGCAGACTGGAAGCAGCCAAGGGGGCTTACAAGGACAATGGAGAGGGACTCTTCATCAGGGACTGGAGCGATGGGACAAAATGAAACAGGCGAAGTTCAGGTTAGATATAAGGAAGAAGTTCTTTACTGTGAGGGTGGTGAGGCACTGGCACAGGCTGTCCAAACAAGTGCTAAATGCTCCATCCCAGGCAGTGTTCAAGGCCAGGCTGGACAGAGCCTTGGGTGGCATGGTCTAGTGTGAGGCATCCCTGCCCATGGCAGAGGGCTGGAACTTAAGGTCTTAAGGTCCTTTCCAACCCAAACCATTCTGTGATTCTATAATGTAAACCAAAGCAATAATTGATTCAATATCAATAACATCCCCAGTTCTACAAAATACAATGACTCATGTCTACAGCTACAAGAGCTTCAGTCCACTATGGACAGACTGGGGGGGGGGGGTTATCTCCCCTCTACATGCACAACATGCTGCCTACTACCTGTTTCAAACAGGTTCACCTTTATTGTAAAGCTTTGTCATACACAGCACCCGAAAAATTAAGCTTTATTGGATTCAGCTGGAAAGGATTCACTTCACTCCCATGTTCCCCAGCTTTCAAGTTTCGTTTCTCTTTGTATTACCCCACGCAGCAGAATATAGCAGATGACTATTCCAAGAACATTTCTGTGCATTTTTAACACTTCACCCTGGCAGCAGGCCTATTCTGGATGTAATGTATGTATTATTTAAAGAGTCACAAACCTTAAATTCAAACAAATGTACAGAAAATATAATTTTCTGCCCCCTTTTAAGGAAAAAAAAAAAAAGGCAGGAATTAATTTAAATTATAAAGATCCAACTTATACAAGATAAATACAAAACGGAGTAAAACACTTTTGGAACACGATTTATATTTTGCCATGAAGTGCCACATCCAAGTGCTTTAAATCCCCTTAATGTGACCAAAAACTCACCTTTCTGATGATTTAGGGCGAATGGCTGGAAGTTTTTTGCATACTGAAGGGCTTCTCTTTGATTTGCTGTTCCACCCATCAATAAACTAATGAAATACAATCTGTGTAGCTTAAATTCCAAAGAACTGTTCTGTGCCATAAGCATTTCTCTGTTGGATACAGCCCACCTAGAAGAAAAGAAGAGGTACAATGACACACGACACGAGTAATTGTCAGCCTACAACATATGAAATCATTACAATTAGCAATCATCTATTTCTGCCAGAGGAGAGATTGAGATGAGCTCTTAGGCAGAAGCTCTTCCCTGGGAGGGTGCTGAGGCGCTGGCACAGGGTGCCCAGAGAAGCTGTGGCTGCCCCATCCCTGGCAGTGCTCAAGGCCAGGTTGGACAAAGGGGCTTGGAGCAAGCTGCTCTAGTGGAAGGTGTCCCTGCCTGTGGCAGGGGGGTGAAACTGGATGAGCTTTAAGGCTCTTTCCAACCCAAACCATTCTGTGAATCAACACTTATTGGCTGGAAGGAAAGACTGAATTAGGCATGATACCAGGTAGAAATACTTAGAATCTACTGTATTTGAATTAATACCATTCTGTATCTAGTTACAGACAGTCTTCAGCTGCATTTTGAAGAAGTCTTACCAAGCCTTTTCCAACTTCCTCATCCACCAAACACTCTCCCTAAGCCACTATGATCCTACGTATGCATATGTTGCCCTGGAGAGGGAAAGTGTGTCTATGGGGGCTTCAGGGAAAACATAAGAACAGAGGATAGGGTAAAAGAAAGGAAAATCAGTTTAAACCTCATACTTTACCCTACTTAAACTTTGCTTTCTGTGTTATTTTCAACTGGGACAATAAAACTATTTCTCACTTTCTGGGTCTCATTCACCATGACAACACTAATATTTGGCTCCCAAATAACAGGGAAGAATTCTTAAACACACACCAAGTAAAATGTGCTGGAATTTTCAAAGCATTTCACTAAAAGTTATTATTTAGATTTGATCCATCCCTTTCTTGGGTGGTTTGTTGTTTTTTTTTGGGGGGGGGGGGAGGATTGTTGTTTTGGCTTGTTTTCTTAATGATACTTAATCAGGCCTAAATCAATCCAATCTTTCTCTTAAGAACTAAGTTTCAATGTTCTTCAAGTACATCTGTTTCTCATTAGTGTTCATTAGTTGTACTATTTTCACTGTGGGGACCCCATTAAGCAAAGAGCTTTTCACTTTTTAGCAAGGAAGTGAGGTAATCTCTGTTCCTTAAAAAGAAGGGCTATCTGAGGCTCCTGTTCTTTTCAACCAACACAACAATTAAGCATTCTTAAGAGCCCTGGGAAACCTTTCAATGTAAGTTAGCATTGTGCATTAAGATGCAGTGTCAATGAGCAAGTATCTAATTTGTTGTGGTGAAAAGTTCAGGAGTTTGCCTCTGCTGAAGGCTTTGTCATGACAGTAGTTACCTTTCAGTAGGGAACAGTGAAGAGTGTAGCCTTTCAACTAAGAACAAGTCCTCCTAATCTCAAGCAATTTCAGATGAGCAGCCTCAAAGACTCACCTCCACCAAGGAGGGAGGGACACCCTCACTACTGGTGGATTTGTTGTTGTGATCAGTGTCTGCAGCTTAAACTGGATATAGCAGCAATAAAGCTCATTCCCATCAGAAAACTGGAGTTAGAAAACAGACCAATAAGCAGCTGAAAGACAAAAAGCTGTTCTCTATAAACAGCAAGACTAGTTCAGAGTCCCACTAATGAGGTATTAATCTGTATTGCATCAAACCAGCATCCATTCTCTCCCTGCCAATATTTGCAGCCACATGACATGACACTTCATCTTGCTGAGATCAAGTCTATTTTTCTAAATTAGCTTTTAGGCAGGATTGCCATTTTTAGCTCTTTGAGTGGCAGCACAGATTTGTATCAGAAGCAAAGAGCCACAGAAGCAAGGTCTGAGGTGTTGGGTCTAGGATGTGCTGCTCCTCTTTCCAGTGGAAGGAGAAAAAACGAACAAGTGAGGTCTAAAACATTCAACCCACATACTCTCTACCACCATTAAATCATGGGTAATCACAACACCCATGTTTCTACCACCCCTCAAACCAACACCTCCAGAGTGGTATCACTTCTGAGACTCAACTACGTATGCCTTTTTTAAGGTTTACAGTATCCTGTGAGGGTGCTGAGGCGCTGGCACAGGGTGCCCAGAGAAGCTGTGGCTGCCCCATCCCTGGCAGTGTTCCAAGGCCAGGTTGGACGGGGCTTTGAGCAGCCTGCTCTAGAGGAAGGTGTCCCTGCCCGGTGCAGAGGTTGGAACTGGATGAGCTTTAAGGTCCCTTCTAACACAAACGGTTCTCGGATTATAGCTTCCACATGGGATTTAGTTAGAATGAAATCACAAAGATTAAATTAGGTTTAAACCATATCCTAAAGGTCCCAGCAAATTCCTGGACCTGTGCACATTGCTGTTTTCTAGACACAATAGAAGAAAGTATCTCTTCTTCAGGAGGACACAATCAAAAGCTTTAAACCTGCAAGACCTTCACATAGAAACCCACGTGGGCTCAGAAGAGCCAGAATCTGCCCAGAAAGAACCTATGGATTTCCCTCCCATCACTAAATTACAGTGAAAAAGTCTTTGGAATTTAATGGGATCCTGCAGAGATAAAGGGATTACACAGCTTAGGGTGCAGGGCCAGACTGGGCATCTAGAAGTCAGATACGAATAGTAATGTCTGTCTATTACCACAGGAGGCTTTTGAAAGTCTTTTCACAAAACTGTTAATCTGACATCTCCCTTTAAACAGCAGTGACCAGGAGCCACCCATGTTTGCTTGGTTTCCAACACTGAGCTAAGCTGAGCACCAGCAGAGCCAGAGAGACTGGTTATTGTTTTCATCGCAACCTTCTGCATGGCTGAACCCTGCTACACTCCCCTTCCTGGTTCATAAGCCTGTAATTCGTTATCCCTATGTAACACCACTTCCTGCTTCGCCACCAGCAGCACAAGGCTACCCTAGAATGGGCAGGTTTGGGACTGCTTTTATGCACCCTGAAGCTGTATTTACTGATGCCAGCTTTAGCCATTTATTAGCTTTCTGCCCTAAGAGCACGCTATTAGAGGCCATCCCTCCAGGAGCAGTTTCTATCCCTCCAGGAGTAGTTTCTATCCCTCTTCCTGAGCACCAAATCTGCTGTGAAATAGTAAGAGAATACAAGCATCAGCAGTTCTGTGGAATGACCAGGCATTTAAGACATCAGTTACTACCTAAACTGCGTAGTTTGGTCACATTTTGGTCCTCCTCACTAACAACCATGGGTTTTACATAAGCATCACTACAGTTTTACATAATTACACAATTTTACATAAGCATCAGTATATGCTCACAGAAGCTGTGACTGCTCCATCTCTACCAGTGTTCAAGGCCAAGCTGGACAGGGCTTGGTGCAACCTGCTCTAGTGGAAGGTGTCCCTGCCCATGGCAGGGGGAACTGGATAAACTTTAAGGTCCCTTCCAACCAAAACCATTCTGTCAGTCTATGATTCTATAAATAAACACCCTCTGTGCCCAGCACCAAGCAAAGAGAAGCAGCTTCAGCACTGAGGAGTTTAAACACAATAAACACTAGAAACAGAAATAAGATGGATGGGAAAAGGAGCCCAGCATACAAACTGTGCTGACAATACACCCTATTCTCTGCCCGTTCAGCTGTCTTTGGAATAAGAATTCCATTGAAGAAAGACCATGCCTTCTCCTTTGTTTGAAAAGCATTTAACACATTGCAGGAAACACAAGACATGACTAAGTAGCAACAAGTGAAGCATAAGGCCTGGCAAACTGGTGCTAAATGCATTTAGTGGCTTCAAGCGAATGGCCATAACAGCAAGTTACTGTTCCTCAGAGGATCCTTCACAACAGCTATGTTATTACTTAAACCAGAAGAACTACATGGTGTAGCTGACAGTAAATCCTGTTTCAGCTGTAAAACCAGGCATTGCAGTGTTGCTTCCCTTCCATCAGCTAATTCAACAGCAATCAACCACCTGAGCTTGTAACTATATTCAAAGACCAACTATTTAGGTCAAGCTTTGCATGACCTGGAGGCATAATCCAGGATTTAGTTTATGAACACCACGGTTTGAATATCAGAGTATCTCTGCACTTGGTTCAGATGCCAATAAGCCCTGAACTGACATACCTGTGCTGGTTCAAGTTAAAAGGGAAAAGAAAGTATTTGTTAATGTGAAAATGTGCTTAACTGAATAATGGCAAAGGGGATCTTATGAATATGAATTAATGTTCTGGAATGAAACAGATTATGAATTTGCTTTGGTTTCTTTGTTTCTATTTTCAAAAGGTCTCTTCAGAGTTGGTTTGGTTTAGGGGTTTTTTTTCCCCTTGTTTTGGGTTTTCATGGTGGTTTTGGGTTTTTCCTTACTTCCAAGATCAACCCAAGTTTACCACAGCTCTCACAACATGGAAAAAAACAACCAACCAACCAGCTGAGGGTTTATTTGGGTTTTTCTTACTTTTAAAATAAAAGCAATTCTGGAATGATACTGCACAGTTATGTATCCACTGCTATAAATCATCAAACAGTAGCCCATGAGACATTTCATCACCTTTCCCTCCTTACTGTCACTTTCTGCACCAGCTTACATGTCTAATGACTGTAAAGTCTACTAAGATCAAGAAAATACCTGGTCTAAGGTTACTCAGATACTCCCAGACTTGGTTTTCATTTCAGAGTTCAGCATTACCCACTGACTTGCATTAACTGCTTTGTTCAGAAGAAATCTCACTAAGAGATCTCTTCCTCAGTCCAGGCTCCCAGCAGCAGTTCACATCTCACCCAGCATTCATCAGCACCTACCTGGCAGCAGCAGTCTGAAAAGTACCCCCTTGTCCTTTCATACCCTCTTCCCACCCAGTGGTCCCTTATCAGGAAAGGGAGAGTGACTTGAGGAAAAGTGAGAACTGATCCTGAGTCAAGTTGTGCTCACCCCAAAGTGAAGCCACAAAGACTTGGTGGTACCCAACACCTTTACTAAGTCCTGATAGCCTTCATAATTGGACATTTTAATATAAGGCTCACTCAATATAAGGCTAAGTGCCATCATAGCAGACAACTGTTCCTCCAAGTCATGTGCCTTCCTGAAGCCTTAAAACATCATCAGAAATGATTCAAGATAATCTTTAATCTAAGAAAGAGACCCTTAGTTAAGCACTGCCTATGGGGAGGGACAAAGGAAGGAAGGGGTTTACACAGTAACTGGACCATTCAAAAGATAAACAGGGACACATCAATATATACTAAAAGACAGTGTTTAAAGGGAAACACTAAGGATTTTTTAAAGCATTCAAAAAAGGGGAGAAAATCAAGATCTGAGCAGACTCACTCTAGTGCAGGTCTCAAAACTCTGACTTTTAATGCTTCCAATATTCGATTTAACTCCACAAATGGTTCTTTTTGGCTTTGATCTATTGATAGACCAGATTCCTGAAAAAACAGAGGCAGTTTTTAGTTAAACCACAGAACCCAATGGAATTAAAATGCTGTTTTCCTGACAGTTTAAATATTCACCTGGAACATTCAAATAAGGACACTAAGACAAAGCATAGTTTTCCAGGGTTGATAACATTCAGTATCTACACTGATGGTTACCTGACAAAGCTCCTCTGCTACATCCAACATCCCCTGCCTGAAGAAGTGCTCCACCATCACCTCGTTGAGGATCCGTTGGCTGTCAGCCTGCCAGCACCCATCTATCCCCACGCTGCTGATGTCCGAGTCAAAGTTCTGAAACACACAAATCAACAGTTAATGAGCTGGAACAAATCACCCCAGGGAATTCTTCTTTCATTATACAGGACACTGATGTCTCTACCCTGGTGCTTTCTCTCTCTTTTACTCAGTTAGCCCTCAATTCCCTCCTTTTCAAAGTGAAACCTATCAGCTGCTTCATTATCTCCTTTATACAGAAGAAGAAATCCTTTGGTTTGCTCGTTTCAAGCCTGAATCTTATTCACTATAAGGAATTACACTGACAAAGTACAAGTGCAGCAAATTAGAAATGTAGTTAATTAAGAAAGGGTTTTCCAGACTGTGATGCATTTTTGAAGGAAAATCTACAGAAAAAGGCTTTTTCCATATGGGAAAACTGAAAATGCAGAGGGAACAGAAAACAAAATCGCCTACACTGGAATGGAAATAGCGCTATCAATGTATCACTGTCACTACAGTGCACCAAATTAGAAGGAGAAGCTTTAACTCAAGAATTCTTTTACATAGCTGGGGGGGTAGACAACGCTGGCAAAGGAAAATGTCACTTCTCCCCACCCCCAAACAACGACATTCAAATCTCTGAAGACCTCAGCATCCAGGCAACAGGATGAGCTTTGAAGATCTGAGAGATCTTTAGCAGATCTAACCCCAGTGATCCTACTGCCATGTATTTTTAGGCCAGTGGCCTGTGGACATATTCCAGGAATAGGTAAAAATATTGTCACAGTGACTCTTCAGTAACACTTGGCACTGCTTGGCACTGTGCCTCTTGGCAGCAGGAGAGCAACACTTACCCTAATGCAAGATATGAACCAGGATTTAAACTGCCAACATGTTTTATGGCAAGGGCAGGCAGGTTAATTTCAATGGAAAACCTCACTCATTGCCTAAAACAAATCTCTTGTAAAAGAAATGTTGTCCAGAAGACAGTGTCACTTGCTGCTTGATCTGATGACTGTGGCTCTCTTCCAAAAGGGAACTTCAGAAATCAGAAATTTAGTAAAACAGCAGTGCTTCAGCAGTGTGAGAACTGACAGACCTGCCCAGTGCAGGAACACCGACCCAGCACAAACACCTCCTCCTGTCAAAGCTCACAGAGCAAACGCAACAAAGCTGGTACCAGCTACTTTGCTCCTCAGCTTCACACGGCACCTTCCTTCTATTTGTCACTTACTAATTTCCTTCATCAGTCACCTTCACATCCACTTTGATGCTGCTCCGTGGCATCATCCTGCACATGTGGCTTCAAAAGCACCACCCCCTTCAGGTCAAACTGTCAGTAAAACAGCAACTTCAGGCTAGCAAATTGTGTCTTTATCTTTCAGAGATGGTGGAGCAAGATGAGCACTAAAATTATTGCCACTGACTCAGGTCTCATATTTAACATCTTCACTTGGGTATCTTAACCTGTAAGCTCTTTGTCATGCCACTCATCTTTAAGCTGTATCTTGAAGAAACTGAAGCACCTTGATGACTAAATACCACTGTTCTTATTTGTGCCAATCCTTTGAAGTCTTTAAGGTTTGCAGCTATTGCTGATTCTGGTATCACTGTCTAAACATCACTAGCAGGTAACATAAACCCACTAACAATGCACTAAATAAATAGCAGAGGCAGTATTAAGAACACATGAAGTTGCTTTTATTACTTCAGTTCCTGGTGAGGATCACCAGTAATCTAAAAATAATCAACTTTTAAATCATTCTTAATGCAATTTAAAGTCCTAGCTAACATATAATCCCGTAAGAAGAAACTGCATTCTTCTGGGTAGTTACCAACCATCAGAGCTGAACCTACACCTTAACCATCCTCACATCTTTCTCACTGCTTGGGGGCAGGTAGTAGAGCCACTTACTTCAGTTCCTTCACAAACCACATTTTGCTCTGAAACAACAAACCTCTGAGCCTTAAGAACCTCTTCCAAACTCCATCATAAATTAGACCTTTTAAGTCCCATAACAGATGGCAACAGTGAGCCACATGGACCCAGGTGCGCTGTAGAATCAAGTCACACCATACAATCTGAAGACTTCAGTTTTTCTTCTCCCCCAGCCATTCTCTGATCAACCCAGTCTTGACCAGGTTCTCATTTCAGTAACTTACTATGATTTTAACCATTTCTGAGGTCTTTAATATATGAGATTCTACAGCACTCCCTCCTTTGGGTCCTAGGAAGCTCCAAGAACTGACTGCTCATATTACAGCGACTGTCACATGTCAGAACAAATTACTGCTTGCCTTTAGCTTACATATTTCATAACTGTCATGCACACATGATATGCTGGTGACTACACAGCTCTCAGTTTTGTTTTCTAAATGCTAACAGTACGCTAACTGACAGCACGTGGGGTTTAATAAGATAGCAAAAGTTGAAATAAATTCCCTAAGTTACAAACCCCACAAAGGTTATTTTGTGCCTTTTTTGGTGTGGTTTTAAGCTCAGAAAAGTGTCAGTTGATATTCCCAAGAAACAAAGCCTTCTTTCAGAGCCTAGCATTAAAATGTAAAACATTATGTGCTAAATACACTACCAACACAACTGAAATTGATTTAATTGCTAGGACACGAGAAGGACTTCAGAATGGACACACACACAGGATGGATCATTTTAATCAACAGCCAACCTTCCATGTCATTAGTGACACAATCATAAAATGGTTTGGGTTGGAAAGCACCTTAAGATCATTCAGTTCCAACCCCCTGCCATGGACAGGAACACCTTACACCAGACCATGCCGCCCAAGGCTCTGTCCAACCCAGCCTTGAACACCGCCAGGGATGGAGCATTTACCACTTCTTTGGGCAACCCATTCCAGCACCTCACCACCCTCACAGTAAAGAACTTCTTCCTTATATCCAATCTAAACTTCCCCTATTTACATTTAAACCCATTCCCCCTTGTCCTATCGCTGCAGTTCCTGATGAAGACTCCTTCTCCAGCACCCTTGCAGGCTCCCTTCAGATACTGGAAGGCTGCTCTGAGGTCTCCACACAGCTTCTCTTCTCCAGGCTGAACAGCCCCAACTTTCCCAGCCTGTCTTCATATGGGAGATGCTCCAGCCCTTGATCATCCTCGTGGCCTCCTCAACAGGATATGAAGAAGGATGATGATTAACAACAGTTTTTTCCGCAGTTTCCCATTTTTCTTGTGCATTCCTCCCTTCTTCTGGATTCTGACCCAAAATACAACTAAAATACATCTGTTCACCTTCTCTGTTCAATTTGTTTGTTCCCAAGATAAAGCTCAGCTCGCAAAGACTGTATTTACTAACCCATTATTCACAGCAACACAATTAAATGATGTTCAGTAAAGGTTTTTTGTTTATTTGTATACAGGTTTTTACATTAAACAAATGCTACATTAGGTAAAAGTTCTGTCTCCCAAAACAAAACTGGATTAAAACCAGGTTTAACATTCAGGGATAAAATGGAGCTACCATTTACTCCACTTACTTTCCTCAATGGAAGTATTTAAGCACCACTCAGACAGATTGCTGCTAGAGGGAAAACGTTTAGTAGCCCCATCAAACACGAATTCAAATCATTCCAGAAGAGTGATTGATTTACAGGGAGACTGATGAGTGAGCTACCTGATAGCAACCTGCTGAACCACAGTAATGTGATGAGTTCTGGAAGCAGAAGGAATGCTGCTACAATAAAGGAAAAACTGGATGCAAACATTTCCTTTCAAAGGACAAAATGCTCTTTGGAAGAAAGGGTAACCCTTCATGGAACAGAAGCATGGAAACCAACTAATATGAAAGACAAAGGTCTAGTTTATTAGATAATTTTCCAGGAACTGATAACTTAAAAGCAACACAAAAAGTTTGGGCATTTCAGACTTTAACATGGTTTATATTTGATGCCAAATTTGAACTTCATTTTTCAAACACTCAGGAGCTTCTGTTCTCAGAGTGAACTCTGCAGAGGCCCCATCTAAGTTCATAAGCAAGAACTATGCTAGCTTAAAAACCAACCAGACTAAGCTTTAGATATAGGTAAAACCCTGCCTTAACACTGGAATAATAAACAGAGCAAGTTCTTCTGAAATCCAGGCTTGTTAAGTAGGAAGCTTGTGGATTCTACATCTAACAACAGCTGTCACTTGGATGTGTCACATAAAATTGGTACCAATATTAACACATTTCTCAATCTCAAACAGGCAATAAAGTAAGGAGTGATATTTATCTGTGCCTGAGCACAGGAAGGCCATAAGCAGTGTTCTAGAGATGTTAATCTGTCTATAAAATAAATGAAGATCTACATGCGAGAGAATTAAGTCTTCTGCATCACAAACAAGCATTTTATTCAGGAAGCAGCAGGATTTTGCCCAGAACGTATTGAGAATCAATTCGCCACATCAATTACACTTAACTACTCCTACTGGTTTAAGCTGAAGTATATTATGGTGAAAGGAATGGGGAGAGAGTGACTTCAAAAAACACTTGGCTGGCAGGTTTCAAGGACATTTTCCAGCAGCACAGGGAAATCACACAAAGTAGGTATGGAAGACATCCCTGGATGTCTTCCACCTGGATTTAAGTGTTACACACATTCACCTGACAAACAAGCCAGGACTCCATTTTAAAGTACTTTCTTTAAGGTACTACAGTCAGGGAAAACTAATAAAATTCAAAGTACTTGCATTAAGTTCCCACTGTTTCACGGGGTTTGGATGCAAACACCACTGACGCCAAGCAAGACTGCGATTCCAGAGGAATGAGCACAGCGAATACAGCAAGCTGAGCTTAGTTTTTAACATCTCCCTGCAACAGCCCTTCTGACCCTCAACAGGCAGACAGCAGACTGTTGGTTGGTATCCTTCTTAATATACAAAACCACACACTTGACATTTTAACAATGCTTTTATTTACAATTGTCCTTTTCCAAATAAAAACAGTAGACAAAACAGCAGGAGAGAAAAACTACACACATGAGACATAAAATAGCTATTTGGAGATTAGACTCAAGCCTAAACCTTAAGGCTTGCAAGTGCAGTTTTCATTGGCTTCTAAGAAACACTAACACCCATTTCCATTGAATATTCACACCCTCTATATATGACCTAGGGCTGTTCTACCTCTAAGTATTTATATGAGAAAAGTATAGCCAAACCTGAAAGTAAAGTCCACTTGCTAGAGCAGAATAGGAAAGATTCAAAGTTAGGACAAGATTACATAGATTTCTTTCAGGCTTCAAGCCAGTAATAAGAATGGAATTGTACTCTAGTTAATTGGTTTAGATATAGCAGCAAGGATTAGAGACAGATGCATCCTTAAGCTTTGGATACCAGTGACGTTTGGATTAAAGCTGTTAGTAGGAAGTTTGAGCTCTCCATGATGGTCAATCACAGATATAAGCAAAAATACAACAGTTGCACAGACATTCTGCCCAACGATGCAGCATTATGTGCTTCATGCCTTCATTGCACATCACACTTTGTTTTACCATCACAATTAAATGATGCTTTAACAGATTATCATTACTAACAAAGTTTAAATGATATTCCCAAAGGATAACTAACTATTCTTCAATCCTGCAAGCATCTTTGTCTAGATGAAGAGACTCATTTACTAGTGTCTTCCTTAGTACGATTACAAGGTACCCCTCAAACCAAATGTTTAGATCCTATCAACATAAATGTGTTCTGATATAAAACTATCCCAAAAAAGCAAGTACAAGACTCCTTACACACAGAACAACTTCCACACAGATGGAGAAAAGCATGTCATGAAAGCACACATCTAGCAGCATAAAACAAACAAGTTTTGGTATAATTTCAAAGAATTGTAAATATCTACCTACACAAATATATTCAGATTCCAGTTATTCTTGAACCTGGAATTCATGTATCTCATATGCAAACCTTCAAAGATAAGCTGCTCTACCTTATTATTTGTTATGGCATACACACAGATACTATGAGAAGTTAAATTTTCTCTACTCGCATTAAGAGCGCTGTGTGTTAGAAAATTAAGCCCTAAGAACACATCCAAAATAGGTACAAAACATCTTAAATCTGGTTTTGTATTGCCTTCTAGAACAAACTGCCACCTTTGAGTTATCTGCTAGCGACAAGTAACTAGAAATGTAATACATCTACCTTAAAACCCAGTATTCCTGATTGAGACAGATACTGAAGAAAATATTTTGCTAAACTGATAGAATATATACCAAGTCTTGTTAATAGCTCAAGGGAATGATTTCTTGCAAATTAAGAGACTTCAGCTGCCCCAGAGAGAATACTCTGCATGCAGTGAGTTCTGGAAGCAAACACTGTACCCCACTGCACTGCCCCAGGCACTCGACTGGAAGATTCAGTTAAGATTTAGTTAAGATTTATTGCAGTATACATCCAAATTTTGCATAGAATACAGGCAATAATACAACCAAACCACACTATAAATACCTTATCTATGGCTTTTCCAACTCGGGATACGCTGCTGTGAATATCTTTATGATCGGAGGCCAGTTTCTGAACTGTGTCTTTTATTCTTTTACAACACTGTGTCATAACAAGTGAAATTGTCCCCGACAAGTCTCCATCTTGATCTAGACAAAGGAGAGGAAAATTAGTGACTTTTTTACAAATAAATGATAACCTTAAATCCGTTCATATGCAACAATATATAAAGACAAGGAATGGTATTAAAAGAAACAAATGCTATCTCGGGAAATGGAATCTAGGGAGTATTTGTAATGCAAGATGGGTTTAAATGAGGGAGGATACACCTGTGGAATTAGGAATCCAGTCACATTAACAATGAATAAGAGCAACAGCTTAGAAGATGAACATAAAGTTCTCATGTGTCTCAGTCACAGCAGATTAACAAACACATCTCAAAGAAACACCCCAATCCACCAAGCCCACAGGATGTAACGGGAAGCTACTGAACCTACTACAGGATCAGTTTTCTTTTAGACAGTTACCTCAAGATGCATCCTGTTTAACCTCCAGGTGGAAGCAAATTTGGATCAATGAAGGCCCAATTCACTCTTTCCCTGCAAGCTACTCACTTATGTCAGACACTGCCTGCCACAGGGTGCCCAGAGAAGCTGTGGCTGCCCCATCCCTGGCAGCATTCAAGGCCAGGCTGGACGGGGCTTAGAGCAACCTGCTCTAGTGGAAGGTGTCCCTGCCTGTGGCAGGGGGTTGGAACTGGATGAGCTTTAAAGTCCCTTCCAACCCCAAACATTCCAACATTCTATGTAACTTCTGCTTCCTGACTTATGGAAACTGCTCTAAACAGCCAACCAGTCTCCAATTCTCTTCTAGGGACAAGAAGCAGCACATAAAGGACCTGCCTGCGAACATCAGATCTACTCTTGTCTTGCAACAAGATTTATTTTCTAGAAACTGAGACATTTTTAAACTGCTGTCCAACCAACAGGAACAATGCTGGATGACTCATTCTGCAGACAAAATGATACATACAAAAGGTCTGCACGCCCCTGACCACACCACCACACTGAACAGTTTATATCCTTCATGCCTCAATTCAAACATCACTCAATAGCTTTAATCAAAGAATAAAATACAGGTTTTTGTGCTTTATTCCAGAGTCCTTTCTTCCAGCTTTTGACTTCAAAATCCAGGGAGAATCTCTTCTCCAGTCTTACTTTCCTCAAAGTTCATTCTACATGAAGAATTTTCCCTGTAGGGACACAGACTTTGCAGCCTGAAAAGGGAAGGCTCATTTATGTGGGAGAGCAGCCCAGAAACACTTCCCTAACATTCCGGATCCAAACCCTTCATGTGAAAAAATAAAATCCCCAGAATATCTCTTTAGAAGGAAGATTTTAAAAGCAACCACATTTTCCATAAAGTTTGTTCCTATCTCACGCTGTATTTTAACATGCTTTTGGTTTCAAGAGGACATTCAGAGTCCAGTTTCTGGTATTATGTGGAAAGCAAAGCACCGGTGCATCCAACTGCTGCTGCTGCGGGACTGGGACACCAGGAACAGAAATAAACACAGCTTACACTTAACAATATGCCTCAGAAAGCAAAGAAAGAAGCCGTAATCACAGGGGGAGGTAATAACTGACCAGCCACTTATTCTATATAACTTCCTTTATGCATCCCAACTCTCAATCCTGTTGATAGCAGCAAAACTACCTCATTAGCAAAGCAAATAGCTCCTGTTCAGCCCCACAGCTGAGGAAGCTTTAACAGCACTTTGCAACAGCCATAGCTTTTAAGAAATACTACACAATAAAAGGTTTTAACTCTTTCTCCCTCCAGTCCCATGAAGTTATTGATCACCTTCCAGGCAAACAGCTAATAGGGCTCTGTATTCTTCCTAGTAGATAAATGAGGAGTAATAGTAACAAAAACAGCCTCTTCACATTCACCAACTTGACTCTGCATCCTGAACTAAAAACATAAGATTCACTCAACTATCCCATCAAGTTCATCTCCTCAATTTATTTAAGGAATGATCATTACTTCTCAGTTGCTCTTTAATTTTTATGATACATATATCAAATCACGTGAAGGAGCTTGAAAAAGTGCCGCATGACTCCTGCCAAGAGAAAATGATCAGTCAGAGATTACATAACATGCAAAATGGAAATACTCCTTCCCCTGTAAACAGAGACATTCAAATACACTCTCTTAATAGCCTTTTTCTTTTTGCAAGAAAAGCCACTAAGCAAAAACCCAAACAACTGACATACAGAACTGTTCTCACCCCAAGCAAATAAGTGAATTACTGGGCCCCAACACTTACTGTTACAAGAAAGTAAGTACAGTAAAGCAAGGAAATACCCACAACATAGGAAAAAAGCCACCAGAGCTGCAAGAGAAAAGGTTTCCCCTCTGCTCCCATCTCAGCTTTAGTTAAACCATGAGCTACTGCTAATAAATCAGCAGAAGAAAGCCTGCAGAGCATCCTCCTGGTAGTTCAGTGTGCACAGAACACTACAGCCTGACAGCATCCCCCTGTATCATGTACATACAGGCAGAATTAAAGTGTGTGTGTGTATATATATATATACACATACATAAAAGTGATCAGACACCAGGCACAGTGTAGAGCTCAAAACCAAGTTTATTCAGCCAGACACATTTATACCATCCAAGAATACACAACTCCTGCCTTGGCTACTCCAGGAGGCAACATCTGTTAAGGGAAGAGAAAACAAAAGCAACCACTGTCTTCCTATTCACAGGCCTTCGCATGGGACTGTTCTGTACTTGGGCTTTAACATGACAACAACTCAACACATTTATTTAAGGGACTCCATGAGTGAGGAAAAGAAAATCAATTTAGAGGTTGAAGCAGCTTCTAAGTTCCTTCTTCTCCATCCACTTCTTTCTTATATCCACTGCCTATTCCAGGTCTTTTCTTACATCTCTGCCCTCCCATCTTGTCCCACGACATTAATTTCTTCTTCAGCACTGAGGGTTTTCTTTTCCTCCCCCCTCCCCCCCCAACCTTCAAAATGATAGGCACAAGCTCATAGCCCTGAATTACAGAGCTCCATTTTTAGATGCCTGGCTGCTTCCACTTCCATCAAGTTTCAAACATACTCAGGATACAGTGTATAAAAGCTAAAACTCCCTGTTCTTATTAGAAAGTTTAAATGACATGTTAAAGAAACACAGTAAGAATTCTGCCACCTATGAAGGTGGCTTACCCTCAGATGCCAAAACTGAACAGAGCCCACAGATATCTCAGGGTGCACTAATAACATATTGGTTCATTCTGGAGTACTTACTAAAAGAAAGCTCAATCTAGGATGTGTTCTGCTGGGGCAGCATCACCGCTTATTTGGGAAGTGCTAAGTATACCCAGGGCTCTCACAGGACAGTCCCAAACACTGTTAATCCAAGCCTGGATGGAAAACCCAGAGAGGACCGTGAGGGAACTGCACACTGGAACCTTTAAGTCTTATTACAAAGGGAGTAAAAGCTCTGGACCTGCAACAGGACTCTCACAGACAAAGCTTTAGTGTCAGAGTCTACAAAGGTCAGTACAAGCATGAGGATCACATCATGCAGTATCTCTGTGTGTGAAAACACGCATTTTATTAACTGTCCTCAATGCACAAGTCCAAACCATTTCAAAGGGTTGGACTGGATGACCTCCAGAGGTCCCTTCCAACCCTAATGATTGTGTAAACAGCACAAAACACACGGGAACACAGCTCAAAACAACGCCAAAAAGACCAATTATCTCAAATAAATGCCTCAGGACTAGAGTTTGATGTCTGCTCCCTGTGGACATTGCTGTGTACAAACAGCAGCTCTAATACACTCATGTTTGTGCTCCTCAACACACCTGTGAGTGAGCTCTGCACCTCTACTTGCGCAGGACTACGTGAAATACATTTTCACCTGAACAACACAACAGCAGACTCTGCAAAGCAGTGAAACAGCACAGTTTGCTCCCAAGTCTGGGCTCAAGAGTTCCTATTTTTAATCCCTGAGCTTCCTGCATGGCCATGGGTCAATCTCTTCAGCTGTCTCAGCGTGCCCTCCCACTCCATCAGTACACACAGCACTACCTCCACCTTTTGCAAGGTTTAAATGGCTCATGTTCAGGGAGCACTTTGGCCACCTCGGCCGCCTGCGCAAGCGCTCGACATCAGCTGTAAAACACAGACGAGGCTCAGGAGGCCGTGTTTACTTCTTGCTGAAGAGCAGCTTTACCCTACACACTTCCAACCCGAGCCACATCAAAACAACTCAGGGACGTCGGAGGGAAAATAAGTTAAATAAGAGGGGAAAAGAGAAAAGCAGGGCAGCCCTGCCGTCTGCTTCCCTTGGGAATGACTAACACCTTGGTAACTCAACATAAAGGCACAGAAGGTACGAACAGGCTGACCCGGATCAGGCCGTACCTGCTGATAAGGTACAAACCCTCCTCTTCAGAAGAGAAGGCCCAGGAGTGCCGATACCTGCTCCTACCTTTAACTCTTCCCTTTCAGAACGGCACACACAGCTCCGACTCCACCGGGGTGACATCCCCGTAGCACGGACACCTTCCCCGCTCCCCATAACCGAGGCAGGAACACCCAGAAGCGGGAGAGCGCTGTTCAGCCCCAAGACCGAACGAAATCGTGGGGGAGGTCCCAGCCCACACAGGCCCCAAGTTTTGGGCCTCCGAAAAGCGGAGGAAGGGAAGGGACAGTGGGGGAAGAGATGGGGAGGGGATGGGGGTGTCTCCACGTACTCTCCGTCTGGAGGATCTCCCGCCGCAGCCCTCCCGCGTACTGGATGAGCTCCTCCAGGCTGCGCTCGCAGAGCTGCCCGTAACCAGAGAACTTCTGCAGCACCTTCTCCAGCTCCCGCTCCACCGTCACGCACTGGTCCATAGCGGCCGGCACCGGGCCGCGCTGCTCCTCCACTTCCTCCTCCTCCGCCGCCACCTGGCCCCCCTCACCGCCCGCCGCCAGCACCGTCCCGCCGGCACGGCCCAGCTCGGCCCGGCCCCGCTCTCAACTTCCCCGTCTACCTCAGGCGGCGGCAGTTGTGCGCAGGCAGCGCCGAGGGCAGGCGGGGACCTCAGCGCCGCTTCACTCAGGCAGCGCCGCGGACACCTTCACCGAGGTTCTCGTCAGAGCCGCGGTGGGCGGTGTGGCCGGTAGGCTCCGCCTGCCGCGGAACCGGGGCCGGGCTACGGGTACCGGTGTACCGCGGGGAGGAGCCAGGCGGGGCGGGGCTAGGCTGGACTTTGTTTCTGTTAGGTGTCCCATGGTGCAGGCGGGAGGGAGAGGGGATCATCGAGGGGCCGCGGCGCAGGCAGGAAGCCAGGCAGCTAAGAGCGGGGTCCTGAGGGAGGGCGCTGTTGCCATGGCGACCGGAGAGTGTAGGGCCGGCGCTGAGGTAAACGGCGCGTCCTTGGGGGACCAGGAGCAGAAAGGGGGGGTCACTGCCAGGAAAGCGTTTCACAAGTGCATAGCGAAGAATAGATATGTCTGTGGGAGCATGAAAGTGATCATCCCCTGCAATGGGCACTCGTGAGGCCGCACCTCGAATCCTGTGTTCAGCCCTCACTACAAGAGAGACATTGAGGTGCTGGAGCGGGGCCAGAGAAGGGCAACGGAGCTGGAGCAGGGCCTGGAGCACAGTGTGATGGG
>WYDI02003807.1:0-44968 GCA_009867235.2 Psittacus erithacus
GTCCCTAATGAAGAATCCCTCCCCAGCATCCTTATAGGCCCCCTTCAGATACTGGAAGGCTGCTATGAGGTCTCCACGAGGCCTTCCCTTCTCCAGGCTGAACAGCCCCAACTTTCTCAGCCTGTTTTGACAGACTTTAACCATCTTTTGTAAAAGAGTGGCTGTCAAAAGCGAACAGAATAGTCTATTATGTGTGTGTTGAAAATATTTTGTTTCCATATTTGAATGGGAGGGTGAGCTCTTGATCTGTGTGCACATGGTATGGAAATGAAGGTCAGTGAAAAAGAACTGACAGTATCCCAAGGATAAGATGGGGAAGCAGAACTATAGAGCACTTTAAGTTGTGAAGTCCAGCCTGTGGAAAAATTGGATGAACCTCAGCACCCAAGGAACCCAGGAAAGGAAGGAGCAGAACCCAGGAGTCGCTTCTCCTGGCCTGCTGCGAGCCTGAAGCATTACATATGCAGTGCATGCAAGTCCACAAAACACCACCCATCCAGGCATGTTTCTGAGGAAACGTGTGAGTAATTCACGCAGCTCGAGGGAAGGGTGCTGAGCCTTCCAGCATGCTTCCTTACCCACAGCATATTTGCCTTCCAGCATGTTTCCTTACCACAGCTTCCGCCTGCGGGCGAGGGAGCTGGGGGCCAGAAGCACTACCGGGCGGTTAGTTGCTGAAGCTCCACGTGAAAGGGTGACCACCACGTCCTTCCCTCTGTCGTTTCTAAGCCTTTGAGAGCAGCGCCCTCTCTTTGCCGCGGTATCTGCTGCGTGTTCTCCGTTGCAATAGGGTAGGTTTTCCTCTTTGCCTGCCTTCCTTTCTTACCTTGTCAAGCTGCACCCCAGCGGGCATTAAAGCCTGTGGAGAAAATCTCGCACTTCTATAGGGGAGAACTGTCCATTCTCAGAGCCGGCACGATGCCCTATTTACACTCTGCCACACAGGCGATGAGCAAAACAGCCCCACTCACAGCAACGCCTTGGTGAGGTCTGGGTGAACCCAACGAGTGAACACGGCCAGAGTGCAAGGGAATGGAATCGCAGTCACCCATCTCCCACCACGGGACGATTAAGGCGAAAACCCCGCCGTATTTTGAGGGGTGCCGGTAGAGCAGGGGATCGGCAGCACTGGCCGGGCGGCAAGCTCCAGAGGATCGTAGGCGGCCCCGCGTCTGCTGGCCCCATGCGGGAGGGCTGGGTGGGGGCACTGCTGCCCCGGCGCCGCTTGCTGCCTGCCCCGGGCCAGGGAGAGCCAGCAGCGGGCTCGGGGCGGAGCAAACCCACGGCCTCTGGCATAACAGCCGGCCTGGAAGCCCGCGGCAGGGAAGGGACGGGACGGGACCAACCGAGAGCAGGTCCGAAGGTGCTGCTCCGAGGTTTTGGAGAGAGGTAGGTCAGCTCTGGAGGGAAGGAGGGGAACTGATGACGGGAGGAGGTGCTGCTTGGAAGAGATTGGGAAGAAGTGGGAGATGGTGAGGCTAAGGAAAGAGTAGGACCCTGGCCCTCAAACAGGCCTTGTTGGTGCTACAAGGGAGGTTGAGATTAGGTAAGACTGCTTTTTATCATGCTGATCTCTCGATTAAGCTTCCCAGCTGGCAAGTAGCTAAAATCCAGGATTTCCTAACAGTCTCATCACCCAGTTTAGATTGTATTCAATAGCAAGTGCAAGTTTGCCCTTTTAGGTAGCCTGTGGGTATTGCCGGAATGTGCTGCACCTGTGTCTGCTCCTCCCCTCCTTCTGTCTGTGCAGAAAAGGTTTCACACTGTCTTCTCTCTTCTGCTGTCCCAGATGGAGCCAGTGATAGAGTCTGTATTCTCTATTCTCCATGAGGCTGGGAAGAGTGATATTGCAGGATATACAGGTGAGGTGTAGCTCTACTAGTAAAATTTAAGAAGTTTGAGGCTCTTGTTCCTTATTCTTACTCTGTCCTTGGTTGCTAGGATGGTGTGGCATGCTAAGTTGGGGCAAGGTGCTCAGTGGTATTTTGTCTTTCTGCTTCTGGCGCCAAGCAGCTGTTTCAAAGTAAGATAATACAGTTACCTTGGGGTGAAGGAAAGCCAGCACACTTCTATTCAGGCTTTTTCAACGGTGAGGAAGGTCTCAGGGAGGTGCGCAACTGCATCTGAGGAGTGTGACTCCTCAGCACTAGCTATAGATGGGAATGGAAGGTTGTTCAGTTCTATGTTACTGTTAGAGACCTGTGGTCTGCATGGGCCTCTGAGAATAGTCAGCTGTAGAATGAAGGAATGGCTGTTCCTGTGAGATGAAGTAATCTTCATCTCTTGAGGAGAAAGCTGTCTCTCAAATGCAATTCCTTAATGTAAGAGATGAGACTCCCTCAGTAAGTGATTTTGTTTTATTGCTGGTATTTATCTTGGCATATGTGGCCAAGTAAATAGCATTTTGTCTTTTGATCTGTTTCTTGGTGTCATAGTGGTAGGACTGAAATTGCACTGCAGTTTTACTTTGAAGGTAGAAAGCCTGGTTTTTGTTAGTGGAATAATGAAACTTAATGCGTTAAGTGGATGTATGCGTAGTGTAACTGAATGTTTTAATGCTAGATCAGAGATACTAATGGCTAAGTCCTGTATTTGAGTTAATAATAAATATCTTAAGATGCCTGCAGAAATTGAATTTGGATAAGCCTGTGTCAGATGATACTTAAAATTAATGATGAACTAAATATAAAATTTAGTCAGAAGTGTTAAGATAACTAAAGCTTACTGTGGTCATACAAATTCATTTGTGAAATACCTAGGTTGCATATTTTAGGAAAGAAAGGACCATTTTTGAATGTTTCTTGTGAGCTTCCTTGAAATGCCTTTTATTTAGCTTGTCACTACAGGAAAAATAGGCATCATGCTAAATCTAGATATTAAAGGCATAGTAATAGTTCATTGGCAATTAGTTTTGGTTTGTCTTTTTTAATGAAGAAATAATTCCTTGGACTTCTGATGCATGACAGTTTCCCTGTAGTAATTTCAACTGATCTTGTTTAGGGAAAAAATCCTGATGTGCCAGCCTGTAAAAGAAGTAGTTTAAATGCTGTTAATAAAGATTAACTAACACAAGTGAGAAACAGCCTAACTTCCCTGTTAATTTTGCCTAACGAAGGTTAAGGGTACTTACTTTGTGTTGAGCCATCCCCACCCAAACACACATCTTTAAAACAGAGTGTTAATCCTAATTTAGCAGGCTATGAGGCATCTGAGCGAAGTATGCAGGAACAAATAGCTAAAAGTAGGTGTTTGTGACAGGTAGAGTATTTCAGCATGTTCCTTTGCATTTTGGCAGTCTTCTTTTGCTATTCCCTGAGGGCAAAAGGAAGACTGAGGAGAGGAAGAGCAAGGAAATGGGGAGGGGAGGGAAGAGAAGAGGTAGGTTTCTTACCTCTCTTCTTCCTTGTGCCACTTTTCCTTCTTTTTGTCTCAATCTTCATAATTTCCCTTCATCTTTGGAGAAGGGGACTGTGGTGCAAGTTGTTGCCAGGCCTGGAAAAATCAGTTATTTTACAAGGGGCAGTTTACCTGCATTAGGGAAGGAGGAGTGTCAGCTTGCTTTCTTACTCCATCAGGGGACTGCATTTTGAGTAACTACGAGGAAGAGGAAGGAATCCCTGAAGAGCTTAAACAAGATGTACTGCCTCAGCTGCCAGAAGCCCACAGCCCAGACACGGGGCCAGCCAGTCTGCAAAAGCAGCAGAAGGAAGCCTGTAATAACCCCCTTCACCAAAAGAGAGTTTCCAGGAAACCCGCCCTCATTGCTGATAGCCAGAAGGCACCCACAGAAGAGAAACCCTACAAGTGTACAGAATGTGGGAAGGGCTTTAAGGGGCGTCCCAGGCTCCTGAACCATGTGCGAACCCACACAAGAGTGCGGATGTTTGAGTGTGTAGAATGTGGGAAGAGCTTCAGCAGGAAGGCCAGCCTGGTGGTGCACCAGAGAGTCCATACAGGGGAGAAGCCCTACAAGTGCAAAGAATGTGAGAAAACCTTCGGCTGTGCCTCAAACCTTACCGCTCACCATAAAACCCACACAAAAAAGAAAGCCTTTTCCTGCACCACATGCAGGAAAAGCTTCAGTGGCAGTGCAGCTCTCTTCCACCATCAGAAAGTCCATATGGATGAGAAGCCCTTTAGGTGTACCGAGTGTGGAAATAGCTTCTGTCTATACTCCAACTTCATCAAACATCAGTGGATTCATTTAAGAGAGAGCCCCAGTGAACAGGCAGCAGGTAACTGAATTAAATCTGTTGAGTTTTATTTCAAGCTGTGCAGATTCACAGGGGATATATTGGGTACTTTGGTCTCCATTGTTCCTAAACACTTCTCCCTCCTTGCTGTGGTTATGAGTGTTTTCTGTTTGTTTGGTTAGGGTTCCTCCCTCTTCCCCTGTTTTTTTCTCCTTCCTATATTATATGTCATTTGAAGAAGTGCCTTGAAAATGCTGAAGTTGAAATTTAGGCTTTGCCGTGAAGGCTGCCTGGGACTTTAGACTCTCTAAAGCTCTTGGATCCCACGAATTCCTGCTTCATAGTGTTGCCTGTTGTCTAGAAATAGATCCTTGGAAGTGCTCAGCTAACAAAATACTAAGTTTAAGGAAGCAGAAGGAATTTAGGCTAAGAATCAGGGCCTTGGTAATCTCTATCAGTTATTTTGTTATGTGTGGATATTAAATGAGCAGCTTTTAGTTGTCTGGAGGGAGAAGTCTGCCCTGGCTACCCCTCTGTAATACTATGGCATAGTACAAGCTGTCAGGCAAGATGATTGATTAAACTAGAGAATTTTGGGGATTTTGCACTATTCCACATTTTTGTAATGACCAGAAACTCTGGGATAAAAATTAATATTGTGGGTTGTTTTCTGTTGTACCTTTACATGGGTAGTCCTTTAATACTTGGTCAAAAATGTTTTAATTTTTAATCTTGGGTCTTGCCTAGCTACCCATAGAATTGTTCTGGTTGTTGGGGTCTTGACACATCATGTGACAGCATGGCAGCTGAGACATGAGGCAGTATGTTTTGTGTGTGAGACTTTTCAGGTTTGGTTTGTTTTCATTAGTTTTTCAGGAGGAAAACTCAAATAAAAAAATTCTGGGCAGGAGAACTTTTCATTTTAACAACGGAAATAATAATGAACTTCTACTGAAATGGCAAAACTGAATTCCTGAGGTAGAGTTTGAGAACACTCAGTCCATAGATGTAAAAAGGTGGCCTAGTAACTCTGCTAATGAGCCCTAAAGATGGGACCTTTCCCTTCTAATGCATTTTTTCTTCTGGAAATTTTTCTTCTGTCTTAATTTTTTCTTTTTGCTAGATTGAAGAGTTTATAATTCATATGAAGAAAGCAGTCTCTTTTTTTACAGTTAATATCAGATCAGCCTAGTAGCATACCTGTATCAAAAGAAAGTGTATAAACTTATTCTGGAGTACCTACTAGCTACTGCATCATTGTAATTGTATGATAAAATTGCTTTTGTGATCAGCCTTGTAATGTATGGATTTGGAATGAAATTTGATTTCTGTATCTGGTACTATTTCAAAGAGGTTTATGTATTTATAAATTGACTATTTTACTGAATCTCAGTTGTCCTGTTCCTTGCAGCTCTTGCTGCAGCTTTGCTTTCTTCCCCTGCTTTCCCCTAAAAAAATAAAGGAGGGGAGAAGCAAGAGGGAAGTATCTTGATTGTGATAAAACTCAAGCCTGTGACATTTCGGGGGCTATATCTGCCTTGTCTTTGTTCTGGTTTGGTTTAATTTGGGTCAACATTTGACTTAAATCTTTAAGTTTAAAATGTGGGTGAGAGGAATGGTTGTTACTAAGCTGCCTTTTCCGTTGTGTGCATGCATATTTGAAATGCTGACCTAGTAGTTGGTGGTAAAGTGGGCTCTTGACTTACACTGTTTTTCTTTTAGATGCAAACTGTTCTGGATTTACATCTCTGCATCATAAAGAAGAGCAAAGTTGTGGTGCAGGGAAACCTGAGAGGGATCACTTGAATCTTGTTTTTGAAGAATGTAAGTAGAAAAAGGCTTCTAAATTGTTACGTGAATTATTCTTACACAGCAAGCATTAACATTCTTTTCTGTTTGTACAGTGCAGAAAATGAGGGAAAATACGGATATGCTCCTTCTAAATCAGCAAAGTCAGCTGCAGGTCCTGCAAGAAATTCAGAAACAACTGAACATACTTCTCTCGGGCAATGATCTCATTAATTCAAATGTTTATAGTTTAGGACTTCTGCTAGAACGGCAGGCAGCTGCAGCAGCATGTCTTTTATTTCCCCTTCTTAATCCCAGCAGTCTTCTCCCTGAAAATGCCACTCCCTTATCCCAGTCATCACCTGGAAGTCTGCCTACGACTCCGTGCTCAGTCTCTCAAAATCCTGCCTCTTCTGCAACTTGATCAGCTTTGTGCTGTGAATGTATCCAATGTAGACAAATGTGACTATTGTTTTGTGCTGTTTTATCACTCGAACATACTATTTCTTGTGTTGTAATGTTGAAATTGTAGTAGCTGTGAAGATGCTGACCATACACTCAGACCTGGAAAGATACATGCCTCAGATCCATCAGCAAACAGCAGCTGACCAAATCCACTGCCCATTCATTTGTTGCAGCACACAGGCATTTTGACCAGTAATGTGTTTTGGTAGGGCAGCTTGAGATCTTTGTCACTGGTGTGTAATTAAGTGCAACATCCTTATATAAGATAATGCATAAAACTTAAGCATATTTTTCTACCTGATACGCCTTCAGTATGTACTTGGGCAATTGGACCTCTCCTAACAAGCTGAAGCTAATGATAAAATCATCATGGGTGCTTTAAGCAGCTCCTAGTAAGTCCAATTTTTGTAGAAGTAAGCAACATGCAAGACGTTCAGTTTAACTGCACTTCTGTTCTCAGCATCCATTTGTGAAAGCTTCCTTCATTCAGGAAGGCTTTAGATTAGGTGACTATATCTGTGTTTTAGGCCAGCATCACTACTGAAACTAAAAAAAAATATGAGTTTTTGCTTAAAATGAACAAACACCCACCCCTCTCTTCCCCCCCAAAAAAACCCTAAACCAAACAAAAACCCACCAACCAAAAAAATAAAACCAACCCCACACAAAAAAACTACCACCCCATCCTGCCCAAAAAACCCAGACCCAAAACCTCAACAAAATACCACCATTCAGGTCTACTTTGCTTATTAAGAGTTTGAGGAAAACCCAAATTGGCTTATAGAACACTTGTTCTTTTGTTCAAAGGTGAACTTGCTTGTCTGTTTTTTGTATATTCTGTTACATCCTGCTTGGATTATTATTACAAGTTGTTAACTACAGTGTCGTAGTTCACTGGTGTTAGCTCTTGACGAATAATTACCTTTTGGGGAAGAACACTGGGAAGCTGAGGTGCACCATCTTGTCTGCAGAGGAGATGATGATGTTTATTTTTTGATTCTGTTCCTGCAGGACTCTGACATGGGTCTTTTTAAGGCTAATAAGTGTAGGGTTTTAAGAAGTGTTGTTTCTACCTCCTTTTTTCTCTCAGTGACTCAGGCTAGTAGCAGTGTCAGAGCCTTTGAGTGCCAAAAAGCTAATTGTGACTTAATCTGACAACAGTTGGGATAAAGAAACTTTGGGGCTATGCCAAAGTCTTTCTCTTGAACTGACATTATGTTTGTGGGTTGTTGGTTTTGTGGTTTTTGTTAAAAAGACTGTTAGTAATTACTAAAATAGGATTTAGATTGCAAGAATGGGAAGCACTTCTCCTAACAAGTTGTCTTGTTGGTGACAGTGCAGTGATGTCAGATTTTGGTCCAAAGATAAAAGTCTGTGGGATCATGCGTGACTCTCTTTCTCTGTGTGAACACAGACTGTGAAAATTACACACTGGTTCTTATTATGTAGAATTTTGTATTAGCCTTAACTCAGTAGGATATTCATTTAAGCCAAACTGAGAGGCCTTAAAGGGCATTCTTCTGGTGTGAATTTGTACTGAAGTGTTTGGTGTATGTTTACCCTCAGTTGAGCATATTAATTGTGTGGCTCAAGACTTAAGAGCTCCAATAAGAGTTACTGATGTTCTGTGGAAACTGTGGGATGCCTGCCGTTCATAATTTCTTAAATGTTTAATTTAATTTTGCTTAGAAGCTGAATCCCCTCTTCAGAGCAAAGTTAAAGTTTGTATTTTAGTGTTTTTTAAGATGTTCAGTATTAAAATGTGCATTTTTGTTAGAAATGAGTCTTTCTTGAGTGTCTGTCCTTTATAAAATAGCACCAGTGTTTAGACTTCGATACCTAAACTGAAGTTCAGTTACTCTAATGTGTGTGCCTAACGTATGTGACTCCTCCTGCTTTTCTCTATCTTGCCTAGATGCAAGAAGATGTAAAGGTATCTCCTTGCATTTCTGTCTTTGGAAGCTCCTGAAAAAGAAAATGTAGCTAAGTCTGCCACTTCTGCAGTGTAGATCAGGTAGGAGGAATCTCTTCAAGGGCTTAGATTTAGAGGGATTTTTGCCTCTCAGGAGGGAGTTTGTATTTGATGTTTCTGTTTGTACCTGATAGGCTTGGGAGCAGTTTGTAGCAAACCAAAGGTGAGCTGCATCCTTTTGTATTGGTGCTGTCTAATGACTGAAGGAAGTATTTATAGAGAGAAGCACGAGAATCCAACATACTTACTATTTTTGTGTTACACCTCTCTCCTGTGTGAGAGTAGAAATCTTTCTCCTCCTGTCCTTCCAAGCATCTAAATTCTTCTGAAAAGCATCTCTGATGCTAAAAATACACCTGTTCCTGGATGGAGTGGGGCTGGGGTCTTCTTGCCCATGTTGGAAGGTATGTAGAATGCTTCTTACTTCCTTTTTTCCCTTGCAGTGCTCTGGCAATGATATAAAAGAGTGTACGAGCAATATCAGATAGCATGCCAAGGATACTAGAGAGCTTTGCAGTGTCCAGGAATATGTAAGAGGATATCACAGATGCTCTCCTCTTGTGGGTATACTTGATGTTGGGGACTGGACAGCGTGTAGACAAATGAAAGGTAATCTGGCAGAGATGTGAGCTCTGACAGCTGTCAGTTCCTAGGATTGGAGGTTCAGTATCTTGAATCATAGAATAGTTAGGGTTGGAAAGGACCTTAAGGTCATCCAAGTTCCAACCCCCTGCCATAGGCAGGGACACTTCACACTAAACCACGTCACCCAAGGCTCTGTCCAACCTGGCCTTGAACACCACCAGGGATGAAGCATTCACAACTTCCTTGGGCAACCCATTCCAGTGCCTCACCACCTTTACAGTAAAGAACTTCTTCCTTATATCCAATCTAAACTTCTCCTGTTTAAGTTTTAACCCATTACCCCTTGGCCTATTGTTAGTGTCCCTAATGAAGAGTCCCTTCCCAGCATCCTTGTAAGGCCCCCTTAAGACACTGGAAGGCTGCTATGAGGTCTTCACGCAGCCTTCTCTTCTCCAGGCTGAACAGCCCCAACTTTCTCAGCCTCTGTTTCTCTTAAGACATGTTAAAAGAAACCCAGACTCTCCTTCCCCTCCCCCCCGCAAAATCCATATGCAGGGGAAGGTCTGGAATTCATTCATTCCATGCTCAAAATGTTGGGACTACTGGGGGCAGGAAAATGCAGTCTTTTTTACAGTCTGCTTTCCAAAGGAAAACTCTACTAAAACATCCTGGCTTAGCCATGTGAAGGAAGTGGGAGTCTTAAGATCATATTTAAGTATTTCCATTCCTTTTCCATTCCAGCAGCTTGACACCAGTGAGATGTATTTGGAAACACAAGTGCTTTCAGTGCTGTAGCACTGCTCTTCTGACCAACTGTAAATAGCTTGTTCAAAGCTTATTAGAGTTGGGGATTTGATGTTTTCCTCCACCTCAGTCTTCTGTGATTAACTTGTATGACTGCTCAGATCTTACTGCTTTTGTCAAGTAATGATTTTGTTCGCTTTTCCTTAAGCTTTTGTTGTTGGTGTTTTGGTTTGTGGTTTTTTTTTGTTTGGGTTTTTTTTTCCCTTGTTTTTTTTTTTTCCTGGTGAAAATGCCTGATAGTTGCCTGACATCAAGCAACAGATTAGTACAAATCAAAATTCAGGACCTGGAAGGGCCAGTTTCCAGTAAAGTCTCAGAGCAGAGCTGCCATGTGTGCAAAGTCCCTGAAAAAGGACTCCCTGAAGGGTGTTATGTTAGAATTTAGAGACATTTTTGTCTGAACTCCTTGGAGAAGTTCACTGCCATATCCCTGCTGACACTTGCACCTGATCTCTGATCAAGCCTGTGTCGGGTGAGTAATCCTGCTATACTATCACAGGCAGCATGAATACTGTTGGCAGTGCAGTAGAGAGCAGTAAATAGCTGACCTAAGTATGTCTCTCGCCCTGTTTTGTGCAGGAAGGTATAAAATTGGTAGAGGAGGTGAAGAGTGAGAGTGGGTAGGGTTGTGGCAGAGGCAGAGAAATAAAGACAAGAATAATACCAAATACTGATGGTTTAAAAAAAGCCAGTTAATTATGGGGAACAATGTCTTCCTGCTTGACTGGTCATCTGGCTGCTTTCTTCACTGTGCACAGCTCAGGAACAATCTCTGTGCTGCTCCTTATTCTGAACTATTTTGGGGCTATGGTTGTCCTTTTTATTAAGTTCCATTTGTAGAGTGGCAGAAGTGCATTAATCCGTAAGTCTCATTATCAGTTTCTCTACCAGCAAGTGGACTTGGCACACTTCCTGCAATCTGAGCCTGGTGGTGTCCTACAGATATTTCAGAATTGTAGTCTCAGGTAAGTGAGGGTGATGGCAAGAGCCTCAAACATGATCCATTGTTCTCTCTGGATTCAGAGTTACCTTACAAGTAAAAAAATAGTAGGTTTAGACCCAACGGTAACTATTTTCTGTGATAAATAGAGAATTTATTCCACAATTTACTAACAGCGCTCTTGCTGATTTTATTCCTATAATCTGTTATTGAGATCAGTGGGTAACTTTTATGACCATTACACAATCCCTTGGTGACTTACCTGGAAATTGGGAATATTATTAACATATTGCATGTCTACATTTTACTTGCATTATTCAGACTGGATACCACACTTAATATCGTACTCACTAACAGTTTTCTGATGAAAACAATGTTTTGATAGGTGATTTTTGTATAATCTGAAGACAGTTTAGTTAATGCATGTGAACTATACTCCAAGACAGACGTGTCAGACTAGATAATCTTAAGGGCCTTCTTCAGCCTTATTTTCTCTAAGGTTCCTCAAGAACTGCAATACTTCTGTATTCATCAGTGCCTGTCTTCAGGAATTCTATTGAAGGGCAAAGAAGATGCCTGTCTTATGTTATTATGTGAGTATTCTTTATAGTCCAGCTAGGTGGTAGTGCTTTACTGCTGTTCCTACTACAGCAAAACCAGCAACTGGTTTGCTCCCTTTTTCTAAACTCTACAAATAATTAATAAAAACAGTAGTTCTTGTTTTGAAAAGAAAGCCATTCCTTACAGTTTTGTAAAACATGACAAATGAAGCAAATCTGGGGAAAATGCATGTTCCCTGTTGTGTACAACAAAGCAAAGAAAGGAAGTGAGGGAAGAAATAGGAGAAGACAGCATAGGAAGAATGAGCTGTTGCAGTGATCTTTTAAGCTACTACTGTCACAGCCATTACTAATGTTTGTATCACAGAGGGTCGTTGCCCAGACCTGGACAGGAATGTAATAATTCTGGGACTGTTGCTGGAAATGTGGGCTGCAGAAAATTCCTGACTGATCCAGCCACCGCAAGGAGAAGCATGTGCCTTCTCTCTTCTTTCATGGTAGGGGATGGTATGCTGCCAGTCCTAGAGGCTGAACATGGTTAGGGAACATTGAGTGGGCAATTCAGCAGCACAGATCCTGGGAACACACCTACTCTCAGGGGTAAGAAACTCCTAAGGTGTTCTGAAATGCAATTCGAGAGACCTCTGGACAGTGGCTACCAGCTGGGTGCTGGTAGCTTATTGCATTTGGAATGAAGGATTCTGCAAGAGTCACAGTTCTTATTTCCCACTCCCACAAGCCCACCTCTCCTGTGCTAGGTTTTTTCTGCCCTGTGGAATCATGTCTGATCCTTGCAGCCTTTCTCTCTGTTTATGTACAAAACACTGCCATGGTACAGCTCTGTGATGGGTGCATCCTGCAGCAGAGTGAATGGTACTGTTTATTCTGCTTTTAGTAGCAGCTGCTGCTTGGTGCTGCTCTAAACTAAAGGTTATTTTTTTGTCCAATTTCTGGTTTTCAGAGCATTTTCCTCTATTTGTCAGAATAACGTTTGAATCATGGAGGATGTCACTCACTTTGTGGCAGCTGTAGGTGCTGCTCATCGATCCAGCTATTTCAGTCCCATTTTCTGCAGTGGCTAATTCCCTGTGTACTTTAGAGGATCTAAGTATCCCATTTAAGGGTTGCAGATGCTACTTTGCAGTAAAACTGGATTATTTTCCCTGGACTTCATAGTGTATAATATAGGTATTAGTGAGTGGTGTTGGACACTTCAATGTGTCTGAAGTTGTCAAAATTATTAATGCTTCCAGTATCTTATTGAATCTAGCCTATTGGTATTGCAGTAATGACTGTCATAGAAAAATGAATAAAGAAATGAGTTATTTTATTGGCTTAGTGGAATTGGAGCTCTGTGGCCTGATAGCTTATAAGACCACATGTAGGTAACAGAGATGCAAAAAAAATCTTTCAGTTTTCTTATTCATCTGTCAAGTTCACTGAAGAAACTAGTGGTTCTTCATGCAAAAATAATGTGCAAGTAATTAAAGAGCCTGTCATAATACATCAGTTGGATAGAAAGCTTTGATATGGCATTTTATAATTTTAAATTCTCAAGTTTGGAAAATGAAGAAGGTTCATGTATATAAAAACCTTTTAAAACTATTTCTGAAATTAGCCTAATAAGTTTATATTCGATGTCTGTGCCAGTACCTTTAATTTGAAAGACGTGATTTTCACTAACTTCAGTAGGAGCTGTGTGTTCTAATTTAACAGGAATATTCAGAGTTTTAAGTAACTCTGCCCTCTGCAGTGCTTGCAGCCTTTCCACCTCAGGGCTAGCTGCAGTTTTAAAGAACATTCTCTGTATCCCGTTGTTCAAATCATTCATGAATCTGTCAAATCCTTCTGGGGTGTGCTAACACGTAATACAGTTTTCCAGGTTAGCATTAAATTGCATATAAGTGTTGTGATTTTCTGACATGTTTTGCATTAATTTTATGGTATTCTTGCCTCAGCAAGAGAATAATCATGTATGATAGTATCAAAAACCTTTTAAAGCATTGACTGTATGTCATGTTCAACTCCTCTGTTTTTAACAATGCTTTTCACTATTGTAGGAGAAAAATTGATATGACATAATTTGACTTCAGAAATCTATACTGTCTATTATTCTTTTTAACTGCTATGTGACTGCTATGTCTTGTTTCAGTATTGTTCTTGTACTGAATTCAGGCTCACTAAAAATAGTTCCCAGGATCTTTTTGTATTTCCTGCAGTCTGTCTTTTATAATCCTGCCATCCTTCCTGAGCAATCTGTGACATCTACCAGCCAGCCTCAGCTTGCTCAAGTCTACGAGTGGCGTTAAAAAAATCTAACCTAGGTGCTCGATAATCTCTTATCTACCTGCTCTAACCTGAGTTCTTACCCTTTTGTTGTTGATATTGTGCTAATTATGTCATTTCTGCAGTTCTTTCTAGCAAAGACACACATCTTGATTTCCTTTGTTGAAGCTACCCCCAGCTTACTGAACAGCCAGCTCTTCCTATAGTCTTTGACTTCCAATCAATAATACAGAATGCTGTCACACTATTCTACTTTACATTTGCGTTACCTTTTGTTGCTTGGCTGTACTTGCAGTTGTCTTGTATTTTTTTCACGTTATTTTATGTAATCTGACCTACTTGTCGCCTCCTGTGTGGTTCATGTGTGTGACTGCAAACCAGTGAGGAAATTTGTGGCTTGTCAGATTTACTCTCTTCACCTTTTGTCCTTCCTCTAGTTTAAGATAGTGCATACTTGTGCACTTAATGTCATTTAAGAAACTGCTAATGTTCCCACTGCCTGTTTGCTAAAGACTTACTTGCCTTGGGATCTTACTGTCATTCTCTAAGCCTGCAAATAATTGATTTCTGGAAATAATGTGTCCTTTACGTCATTGTTCTCCCTCTCTGTTGTCTTAGGCATATTTGCAAATACCACTCAAGATCTATAATAACTATAGTGTAGGCTTAAGAGAGACAAATACTACCACCTTGTGGTGAGGGAAATGCAGCTGATTTCATACGCCTTGGAAATGAAGAAATAAAAACAACACCACATAGGTAATTTTATAGTACAACACTTAAAGACAACATAAACTGTCCATTTAACAAATACGGCATCTAGTAGCCGACTTCCGAGATGTCACATGAAGATACAAAAACTTCCCATGCTCTAGTAGCTTAGTAATCATTATTTCATTTCCATCTTCCTATAATGTGCGTTGGATTCTTTAGATATGTTTGTGTTTTAAATGCTTCCTGTGTTATTTCTCTGTATGAAAATACTTGTGTGTGCTACACCTGCTCTATTTTCCCATATCCTTATTTGTATATTCATTATCATGCAGCCAAGTATTCAAATGACATAATCTTTAAATATGTTCCTCCGGCATTTACACTGTATTACTGTATATAGTCAGGCATTTACACCATGTTTTGCGTGTGTGTACATACATATACACACACAGAACATTTATAACAGTATGTATATTTTCCTTTTATCTGTTTTATAGGGAATGCTTTAATAATACACAGTCTTTTCAGGGCAAGTTTTCCTTTCCCAGATACCTTTCTCAGTTTGTTTTGCATAAGATCTGCAAGTACAAATAAGAAGATCTTAAAAAAGAAGGAAAATAGGCAGTGAAATAACTATTTCTACTAAACATGTTTGAACTCTCTTCTATTTTGCCTTTCATTTAAAATCCACCAAAGCAAGGCAACATAATAATCTCTGGTTATTTTTAGATTAAAATACTGTTTATATAATAATGGCTGATGCCAGCATTGCCTGATGTGTTCTCAAATGTGTATGAAGTCTGACATAGAAAGGCAAAATATAGCAAGACTAGGCAATACAGAACTGTCAAATCTAACTTTGAAAGCACGTTATTACCACAGATGGACAGATGAATACCAACTTGTTAGTAACTGTACTGCTTCTGCCGGTGCCCAGCTCTGAGCTGTCAACCCAGGGATGTTCTTGCCTGCTTTTTGCAAAATAGATCCTCCTTTTACCATCCTGAAGTGGATAAACTTAACTTCTCAGAAGGCTGCTTTCTGTCCTCCTGTTCTTAAGTGCTTTCAAAATGCTTTGGAGAAAACCAAAAGTAGCCCAGCTGCTGTTTGGTGGGGAAAAGCTATGGGAAAACAGCCCATCATGATTCATTTCCTTGCCCTTTTTAATTTGGCTTTTCTCAGTGTTCAGATCACTTGTTCACAAGTATAAATGTTGAGATTGATTTGCATTTCCAAGGTCTAGAATTTTGAATAAGGAAATTACAATTTTTGGAAACGTGTCATGCTTCGCCTTCCCACCTCGCTTCATAAATTATTTTGTTTTTAAAGTCAAACATTTTAAAGTCCTTTAAGATTTAAAGAATTAGAATCACCATTTTATAAATTGGTTACTTTTTTACACGCAGTGACATAAAGCCCCTCGCCTTGGCAAACTAGTACTTCCACAGAAGAAGAATGTCATCTTATTAAAAAAATAAAGCACTTAAGGCTAAGGAGTTCAGTGTGTAATCATGACTATACAAGGCAGCATTATCTCTAATTTAGGCATTGGATCAAAATCAAAATTTGAAACATTATCAGTACATTTCTATAATTCTACAAGCCAAGTAATACTTTAATTTCTTCAGTAATAAATATAGATTTGTGTTTAAAAATCAGCTAGGTTTTTAGAATTATGATCATTGACTATTCCAGTGGCATTGTTCACATTTTTGTGATGATGGTGATTTAAATCTTGTTCACAGAAAACATTTTTGAAAAGGTCCTTCCCACCAGCTATACACAGCTCCTAAAAAGAAGAAAATTAAAAGAGAGAAGGGGGAGCGGGAGGGGAAGAAACCCATCACAACTGCCAGATAAGCCTTATCATAGAGCAAATAATTCATGACAGATTTAAGATTCTGGAAGGCATAAAGGACTGTCACATCAAGGACTTGATTCAGTTCACTCATTTCTCCTTTGCAGTAGGAGGTTGGTGGCAAGCAGCCCTTGCTTTGGTGGATATGCATTTTGTATAGCCCAGAAACATAACCCATTCACTGCTGAAGTCGATGGGAATTCTGCCATTAAAGTGTAGATGCATTAAGTGAATCTTAAAGTTGTAACTGATTACTTAGCTGCAAACTTCAGGAAAAAAGAATTTAAAAAAAATAATCAATTTGGCTACCTTTCACTGTTTGTGCTCTTTGAAAGTGCTTTACTATAAAGTTTGAAAGATCATTTTATATGTTTGCTTTTTATAGTAATCCCCTTTTCTGCTGAGCAAGTGGATGTCTCTGAATATTACTGGGATTATAAGAGGGCTCTTGCTCAACTCATTTTGTGAGAATGATCTCCTGTATTCCTGGTCCTTCAGTAATTCTATCACTAATACTCATCAATCATTCTCTGTGTCAGCTGCTGCCTCTTTTCTATCACATCACAGGAAAAGACAACATGACATTTTCCTATTCCATAGCTTTCCTTAGCCGTGTTATCCATTTGCTGTATAGATGACAGCTAATGTAGGAAAGAGCATAACTCAGTGTGAGGGTTTATGGGAAGGTAGTTTTCTGTTGGTTTTGTTGTTTTACTTTTTTTAATGAACTCTCTAAGCAGTTTGCTTTTGCTCATTCACATTGATTCTTGCATGGATTTAATTCACTCATATTCTCACACACCAAAATACGCGTGTGCATGTGTGGCCTGGCCCCAAAAATGTGTGCTCAGCATGGAGGCAAAGGGGTGGTGGATGTCACGTTCTCATCATGTCTCTTGGGTTCTTGTTGAGCAGAAGTGGGGAATGCACTTTTGACTTGCCTTTTGTGACCTGTGGCAGTGCATGTTGCCTGGGATCTCTTCACTCATTATTTTGTCTCACTTCTCATAATTCATAGGGAAAATTCTTGATTTTCACAGTTCTCCTGTTTCTTTATGTGGACATCTGGTGGATCCAGTCCTGTTCTTTTTTCTTCTTATCTCATCTGTACGTAAATTTGTTCCTCCTCTTTTGGCTGTCATTTGCATGAAAGCACACAGATGGCGCTCTTTATTAAAACACACCAAATGTAGAAGAGGAGGTGTTTCAAGGACCTAAAATTAAACGAATGCACACAGTTTTTAAAGTAGTTTTTTCCTGGAAGTGGCATTATAGCTTGTAACCATGCATATTTCTTTTTATGAGATGGTGGCAGTATTGGCATGTAGCCTCAGGAGTGATCGAGTGATGTCAGCACAGACACTTAAATCTTCTAGTGAAGGGAATGACAGGTTTTGATGTAGTGATGTTGTTTATCTGCATCATGCTGGTCTGCTCTGTAAACCTGAGTGTTTCCAATAAGTTCTTTCTTGCAGCTGCTTTGTGGACAATACAATATGGTGGTGACTAGCAAGAATATCATAATGCTAAAGCAAGTGTATTTCTTTCTCAACACCATTAAATGGCAGGGTGCTGAAGCCATGAAATTGGGGTGAGTCCTAAGCTATGTGAGACTCCTTCTTAAGGCATATGATATGTTAAAATCTTACAAGTGGTGGACAAGATAAACATTTGCTGTTCTCATTTCTCTGGTAACCAAGAAGCTGAGAGAAGCAATGATGTCCTGGTATGTAAGAAGAGTCTCCTTAGTGAGGCGCTTCTTAGGTTAATGGTCATAATATTTCAGCTGACTTTCTGGACAGTCACACTGTGCATCTAGATTCAACACCCTGAACTGTGGTGTCTGTCAGCTTTCTCAGAGCAGGGCCATGTTCACAATCTGGTCCATTTTTCTTCCAAGGTGTTTCCCTACCCTGAAGTGTTTGCCAGTTATAAACTAGACTGATCCCTTTCCACTCTGTGGGCAAGCTGGGTGTCATGCAGATAATCAGAACACAAAAGAGCATGAAAGTGTTCCCATTCCCCTCTTTCACCTCTCATTCATCGTAATAAGCATTTCTGAAGGAGGAGAAGAAGATGTAGGTGTTTGGTCTCTGCTGCGCAGCAGTGGTGCTAGCTCAGCTGGGGTGTGTAGCTGGTTATTCAGAATGGCTATCTAAGAGACTTGGGCTGACCAGCATTTACTGTCTGGTGGAGGAAGCCAATTCCCAAGATCACCTTCAAGTCAAAACTTGTTGAGTACTCTGCACAGAAGACCTAGACCCTTTGCTGAACCACTGGCAGCAGAAAATGACAGCAGTAGCCACACTGTCATGTATGTGAGGACTTCCAGAAGAGGTTGTTGTAGTGTGTTAACCCTGCACACAGGTTGCTGTAATCACAAGCAAGTGCTTAGTAGTCTCTGTGGCATACACAGTTGAGGAGGAGACCTGGAAATTCAGTTCCTCTGCTTCCAGTCAAGTCTGATGTCTTGGCAGGTCACTGTAGGGCCTGAAGTGGGTGATTTTTAGACGTGCTGAAATTTAGACATGCAGCTGCCAATCTGACATCCCTACTCAGCAAATGCCTCATTTGAAAAATGCCTTAACTCTGTAGGAAACTCATTGAGCAGTTACTGAAAAGAATGAATAAGTAATAATGCAGTCTCCTCGCTGCTGTATCTGAAGCTCTGACCCATCATGCTGTGAACTATGCCTCCATTATTCCTGCTTCCCTCCCTTGCTTTTCTTGTGAATCCCTGCTGGTGTCATAATGACACAGCCTTTCTTTAGGAGTGAAATCCTATCCCATCCCACCTCTTCTTGGGATCAGTTGACAGGAGGTCGTGTGAAGCGAGGTCAGTCTTGAAATGTCGTTACAGTATCTTTCGTATTCAGTCGTTAAAGTAAATCATGGCATAGGGTGGCCCTCAGCATTGCTGAACTCCATCAGTGGCTTCTAACGTGCTTTGTCAGTCTGGTAGGTGTGGAGTAGAAGCAGCAGAACACGAGATAGCAACATGTTTTAAGAACAATTAAAACATTGCATATTTCCTGCCTGAGGGGAGAATGATGAATTATGTACATCCACTTACCATATTTGCCATAATCAATTCATAATAGTTCAGCTTTTTATTAGTGATTAGGGAAAAAAGATAGGCTTTGCCCTGGAGCTGTGTTCTGGCCGTGAACTGCATGTTCTTACTAAGGTTTCCACCTGCAGGTAACAAAAGACACTGTTTTCCTTGCGCCTTCACTTCACTTGTGTATGGGCAAGGTTTAATCCCAGCTGGCTGGCTACCTGCTGCTGTTTATTACCATCTTAGAAGAACTTATATGTTCAGGAAGGTTTTTTTCCCTCCTGGTTTCTTTGTAACATGAAACAGTATCTCTGTTTTTAAATGCAATAATTTTATTACATTATTTTGACTTTTCTAGTTAATTATTAACATGTCTAAGTAATACGGTTTAAAACTTAGTTCTTTGGAATACTTTTGTGTGTGTTTGTTTTGTTTTTCTCCTAGAACTTGTTCCTCAAATATCTGTCTATGGTTCTGAATTTGTGTCAGTGAATGAGTAGAATTAGTGCCCAGGTAAGAAATACTGGCTTATAGCTTTGCTACGGCTTTAAGGATTATTCCCTCTTATTTAGCTGTATGAGAAATCATGGGCTCCATGGATAAATCATTCAACTGATACTCTTTTCTAGGAGAAACAGGTAAATATTCTTCATGTTGTAACAAAATTAATTTTTGTTCTCGGTGAGGGAACTGATTTTCCTATATATAAAATGGATTAAATGTAATTTTTAAAGTACTAGGCACATAAATGAAAAATAATGCTGCAACTACGTATACATGGACATTTAAGGCAGGAAAAGATGCAAATGTAAGGATCTATTACATAGAAAATTCTGTGTGTAAGAAAAGGGATGCAGGGCATATGACTTTGATATTTTTCTAGTGGTGAATGTAGTCTTACAGTTTCCATAAATTTTACCAGAGAGATATGGGATTAGAATGGATAATTATTGCCAAGAAATTTTGATCTTTTAATTTGGAATGCTGCAGGCTAAATGATATTATAGAAGGGAATTAACGCACAAAGATCTTGCAGTTGTGCCATATAAAAAAATAGAAGAGGTTTTTGTTGCCAAGATCAGTATGCTGAAGTGAGTTCCGCTGTTATCTAGGGGTAAATTTGCAATTGTTTCATTTCATGATGACACATATGCAGACATTCATGAAGGTGCATAACTTAATTGTACAAATGGAAGGTGCGATTCTGATGGCAAAATATTCATACAAGATGAGATTTAATGCCTGGTTCCCCAGAGTTCTGCCATTCAGCCAGGGCAAGTTTCATGCACCTAATCAGGGCTATCCTGGCAGGATAGTAACATCTGGTTGTTGCATCTTCCGTCAGTTTTGAGTGTGTGGTTCCGTGCTGTCTGGGGTTTGGAGACTGTCTAAGCCAAAATAGCCTGTAAAGTCATGTTACTTTGCAAATTCCATCTCCTAAGAATGTATTGTTCACTCATTTTTTGCTAGTGGCAGCAATGACTGAATCTTGCAATACTTGTATGTCTCAAAGCCTGCTTAGGAAAATCTGATCCGTCTTTCCATGGGAATGCTATTTCTGTCTCTCTCTGAATTTACCATTGGATCTAAAACTTTTCTCTGATATTTTCAGTGGAACTGGTGTAAAAAGGTGTGGGTAGTGAGTATCCTAACCTCTAAGTTAAGTTCCTGCATTTTTTTTGGTGTAACTATCTTGGTTGTTACATGATCATGGAAGATTGCCAATGTGCGCAGAGTCAGGAGGTTCATGCCCGTTTTTGTTGCTGAGAAGTAAGTAAAACTGATATATGTGTCTAGTTTAGTAAAACTTTTCAATGCTCCAGTTCCATATTTATCACAGAACATAGCACTTCCAAATAAAATGCCAATTGCTATAATAAAACAAATCCTGAAAAACAACAGCAGCAGGCATTCTTGCTTTACATAACAAAATGTATTTGCTATTTTGTATTGCCTATTGGCTGATTTTATACTGCTTTCTAAGGCTAACGAATCTCTTGATTAGAAGAAATACAAATAGAAGCTAGTTTTATTTTAACATATATTAGATCTAGTCGATTCTTTTGCTTTCTTTCATGTTCTTTGAGTCAGTAATCATGCAAATGAAGCCTTAATGCCAAAGATCAAAAATAAATATGAAAGAAGTAGCTGTTGCTTTTATTATCCACTACTGGGATTGTCTTTTATCCAACGTCTAAGCTCACATTCTGTCTTCCAGCTTTTGCTATTACTCATTGAAGCTTTTCAGAAGCTTGCTGACAGAGGAATTCCTTGGTCATGTATCAGGAAAATACCATCACTTTGTTAGCTTCATCTTGTTCTCTCTCACTTTTCCTTTTTTCTAAACCAATCTTAACTTACAGAACTGTAAGAATTCCCTTTCTTATGGTTTGATTTTTAGGCATCAGCTCTTTATCAGCTATTTCTGATGAAACAGCTTGTTGTAGCTAATGGTATTACACCGTACCTGTTAAATGTTTGGGTGATGTTTCTACAGTTCTGTTCATTTGCATGCTGGACCTGAATTTTCAGTAGCTATTTATTGTTTAATACTGGTCATAGTATTAGGCTACCAAACTAGAGCTAAGCTTGTTGCAGCTTGGATGTTTTTTCTCCTTTTCCTTTTCTTTCATTGATTTGTTTGTATCCTTCTTGCCCCACTGGTAAGCCAAAAGCAATGTAAACTGATTTAGATCAAGCAGATTTAGCAAAGTTCACTGCCTTATTGATAAACATTCTCTCAGAGCCTTTAGTCTTTGATAGTTTTGATCATAGGCTAGAAATCCTAGCTCGGGGTTCAGTTTTACTTTGTCTATCTCTACAACAGTATTTCAGAACAGGTAAGACTGCAGCCAGTGTAACATCAGAGAAGTTCTCAGATCTTCTGAGAGCAGGACCCATTCAGTAAGGAACTAAACATAGTGTGAAATATTGGTTTTCAGGCTCTCTGATGAGAAGGTGTTTTGTTCCCTCAAACATTGTACTGATGTATCACTTTATATCAATAATCACATGTGTAAGAGAGGTACTGGTTCACAAAAAGAAAGGGAATAATATAGAATAAGGTGATAAAAGTAGAAGGACTGTGTCAAAAATGTTTTTCTCTCTTTTATTTACCCAAATAATATAAACAGGACCAAAGATGCCTAGTACAAATGTAAATGGTTGGAAATGCAGTATTTTGATTTGAGGGGGAGGGTTAGCCACCCCTGGTTATGCGTTATGAGTACATTTTAGAAAATGGGAAGCTTGTGTTAAAACGTGAAGGCTGGAGTTTTGATTAAAGGATTTTTCCTGTTAAAACCTGAAGTTAAAACCTTCTGAAAAAGAAATTGTGTCAGGAGGGCCTGGAGGGAGGCAAGGTGGGATGTGGTGTGGTGATGACTAGGGAGTGATGCATCTGCAGCAGTGGTGGTGGGGCTGCTTGCACCCATGAGTGGCTTTGCAGGGTGATGTCATCTCATGTGGAAGAGAGTAAGGGTTTGTGCTTGGCCTATAGTGTTGGCTATCACAGAACTGTTAGGATTGCAAAGGACCTCTGGAGATATCTGTTCCAACTCCCAGTCAGTAGCAGCTGAACACAAGCTTCCCAATGAAGGATGTGAGGTGAAAGGGCAGGGGACAAGGGACAAAAGGAGTAGTATGGGGAAATTAGAGGGTTTGGCATTGCCTAGAAGTTGAGTTTATGATCTAGATGTTGGCCTACAATGTGTGCTTTTCAATTTTGTAGATGGCATCAGGCTGGCAGTGAGAGCTGAAACATGAAAGGGTATGATTAAAATTTGAAATGACCTTGATGAATTTGGAAGAATGCCCTGAAGACCTCAGAGATAATTCAATACAGAGATGCTCAGGCTGGCTGCTGAGGTGGAAATAATAAGCTGCACAGCTTCAGGAGGGGAGCTGAGGTAAGGAGGCCTTGCAGTGGCTGACAGGGAAGGGAGTATGTGACCAAGCTGGAGAGTGAATGTGGTGGAAGGGGAGAAAGAAAACCCTGGAAAGGTAATTACAGTATTTGGTGTCTCAGGGTAACCTGAACTGAACTGAAGCTAACTGCTGTGCTTAGCTTTCATCTTATTTTCAACGTATTGCCACCCCACAAGCTTTATTGTGAAGATAAGTGGGATGGTAGATAAACCAAACATAAACTAAACCCATTTGCAGATCAGGTGGTATCACAGAACTCAGTTTCATCAGGATTTGTTAATTTCACTGTATAAACATCTGACACGTTTACAAAACACAGAAACAAAAGGAGAAACTTTAAGCCTCTAATGTCTTTCTCCATGATAATCTAATTAAAAATATAAATCAAAATCTCAGCAAATACAAAACCAATGCAAGATTACAGCATTCTGTTCAAGAGAACATACTCGAATGTGTGGCTCACACTGCCCAGAAGCAGCCATTTAACTGACTTGTCAGGCTAAATACAAATAGATACAATTTTCTTTAGAGCTGCTGCCTAGCTAGTTATGCATGTGAATGTCTGCTGGGTCCCAGAACTGGCTTGTAAGGTTTGTCTAAGGAGTTCCCCTCTAGAGGATGCAGTAATATCTGCGCTAAGTTACTCTTGCAAAGCGCTCTTTGAGTGCTTTAGTACCGGGTGACCGTTGTGTTTGGGAAGTGCAGTCCTGCCTACTTCTCAGACTACAGTTTGGTAATATGGAGGGAGGATCACAACTAAAAAAGGGTGTTTCTTCTGCACAGCTCCCTGGAGGTTCCTCATTTGTGTTGCTGAGGCAGGTATTTCAATTTCTAAGATCCTAAGAAATTGAAGATGGTAAGGGCTGGAGGGATAGGCTCCAGGAGCAGAGCAAGGGGGTCAGAGGAGGTCTCTTCTTGTCCCTGCCTGTGGCAGTGCAGGAAATAAAGGTATCTGAGCCTAAAGGATTTCTTCTGGCTTCCCTTCCTTCATTTGGTCAGCTTGGATGGAGAAACATGTCCAGTTCCCCGGTTGTTCTGTGAGGAGTTGTTCAGATGTGTTTGGGACATAATGATGCACGACACTGCAAATTGTCCTGTGCTCTGACTTGCTTGTAAATGAGTTGGCTTTCATTTGAAAGAACTATATCTGGGTTAGTGCTCTGCCAAGACAAGCCTAGGATTTACTGCCAATGGGGCTAAGGGCTCTTTTAGAACTAAGTGGTGTAGTCAGAATCACACAGCCGGGTGGCCCTGTCTCCCATGGAGACTCTGCTTTCATAATTAACCTGTGTGGGAGCAGAACTGCGCTTACCCGACTGCCAGACTCAGGGTGGTTCATGTGAAACGCTGGCAGTGCAACTATGGGGCAGATAAACTGTGTGTCTGGAGGTTTGCTGGGGGTGCCTTCCCAAATTAGTTGTTTCTTACTGTTGCAAAACCCAGAACTTTAAAAGTTTTGTTTATGACACCTTGCTCATGAGTTGTCAAAGCTAATAAAAGGCCTATTGTCCAGCTGGGGTTATAAACTGGGACGTGGAGTCAATCTGTGTTACTTGAGTTTAATAATAAATGGAACTGTAAGTTGTAAGTAGTATGGTTGTGTATATCTGCTTTCTTTCACTAGAGCAAGATGAAAAATCTGTTTATTTCTTTTACTTTCTAACTTACTGTATTTGGCCCTGCTTTAGTGTAACAGTTGTCCTGACCTGCAGAGTGTCAGATCCCTGACTTCAGCCCCATTTGCCTTTTCAAACTAGTTTACGTTATTAGTCTGAATTTGCCCTCACTGACTTAATCTTTCTTAGTATTTTTCTTGGCATATCATATCTGGCAGCCCCTTATTTATCAGCTGTTTCCCCATAGGTGTTAAGTGTGGTAGCAGACTTTCTAGAGACCTCCACAGGCAACTGATATTTCTCTTTTCCCAGACCAATTGTCACATCAGCCTCTGCTGGGAGGGGAATAATGAAATGTGCTCAAATGATCAATAATCATGGATTGTGAAGACAGGACTAACTCAGGGAAAGATTTCCCGTTAAAATCAGTGTTGCATAAACATAGTCAGTGTTGAATAAGTTACTGTCATTCATACTGTGAAGTAGCCAAATGTTTATTTATTACTCTACAATTACAAACTCTAGTTTTTCTTTAGTTCCTCAAGTTCCAAAAAGTCTTCATTTTTGAAGGCCTGAGGCAATGGGAAGGAATAACATACACTTAAATACATCTTATCTCAGCAAGATTGTGCCATGCTGTAGCTTTCTATTTCTTTCTCATCAAGATGTAACTGGCAGAGAGACTGGTGTGACTTGCCTATTCTCTGGGGCCTTTTCAGTGTCTTGTACAGCAAATACTGTCAGAAACAGTGACAAATGACAGTGGGAAGGGACCAGCATTATAATTAGCAAAACATTTGCCTTGTGTTCTTCAAATCTTGCCTGTTCTGTATTTACATTTACTGATCTAAATACAGGTACAACATCTTCCTACAAATCTTTTTCCTGGCGTTTTCACCAGCCCTAATTTCTCTAACTAGTTTATATACACTTAGTCCAATAATTGTGTGGCACTTTGGCAGCAGCTTTCCCCAAATACCTTTCTAAGCCAGTAGTCCTCAAGGGGTTGTGCTCTCAGGAGTGGTTATAAGCCCAAACAGCTCAGCTGGAGAGGAGGAGCTTGCAATGAGAAGTGAATCAGAAATACGGCATTTGAGTCACTACTTACTGAGATGGGAATTTCTTTTGAAAGCCTTCTGAAAAGCTCTCTGAATACCCTGTTCAGACAACATTGGGGAAGTGTGGGTTTTGTTGAGCAATGGTTTTAGAAGTCACTTTCTTCCCTGGCCTTGGATCAAGTTATGTTCAGGCTGATCTCTGCAGGTACACTGTCATTTGTACCTCTGTGCCTGCGATTACTGTCAGTGGACCTATATCTATGATGTTCTTTTTTCACTCTCTCCTCTCTCGCTGTGGTGCCTGGACACATATCAGGACATGGGCAAGACCAGTGGGTAGGGATGCAGAATAATGGTTTTAGGAGATTTGGTGTGGTTTCCCCTGTTTTGTTTTGTTTTGGCAGCCTATTGAAATCACTACTAGGTGGCTTTTCAAAGGCAGCTTCAGAGTTATTGCCTTCATGCTGTCCTGTCTAATCTTCATTCTGGGTCATTGTTCTACAATATGCAGATCTTTGATGTCTACTTTTGATGTGGCTTTTGCATCTGAGGCTGGGTGAAGCTCATGTGATTAGCAGCGTAGTGTGTCCTGTTTCCCTAGAAGAAGCAAGTCACCTATGAGATTGCACTGCAAGGAGTTAAAGGAATTTGCATCATCAGGTCACTTCTGGCAAGAGAAGTAGGTAAGAGTGTGCCCGTTTCATGGCTCTGAATGGGATGTAGGTTAATTCAACTTTCTTTTCCTTGGTACCCCATTTGAGAGGTAGGGCATGAATGCTGGAGTCCAGAAATCTACTTCATCACTGTGCCACAACAATTTTCAGAGTCAAATAATCCTGATTCAGGCAGTTATGAACTGGGACCTGTGGGGTCTGTTCATAATGAACAACAGTAAATTCTAGTTGTCCTTAGTTGAGGGAAATTGGCTGGCATCCCTTCCCCTTGAGACATGGTGCTTATTCTGTCATCTAAGCGACAGTCTATCAGCTAAGGATTGATTGTCCTACATGAAATAATTTTCCACCTCGCTCTTTTGCTTCTATTAGCAAATAAATAGTAATACAATTTCCCTAGTTTATGTAATTGATTATTTGGCTTGATAATACTCTCTTATCAGAATTTCAAAAGAAAAGCTTTAAATATTGAAGTCTGCAGGTTGACCTTTAAGTCTTTGTTCTTTAGAATGAATTTGCACTTTCTTGCTGATGGCTTTAGTTCATTGATGCATCTTAATGGAAAATCATTTTTTTTTTCTCCCTAAAGATCACATTTACATTAATAAAGTGGAAAATTATATTTTAAGATAAGATTTTCTAACAGAATGAAAACAGTGTCTTTGTATGCCCTGAGTTTCAGCATTTTAAACAGTTTTCATGAAGGAAAGGCACATGATATTGCTGTGTCTTTTTCTCTTATTAATGTCTGCTCTATTGCAAGGAAGTAGAAGATGATTACTAAACATTATCTATTTTTATTTTACAGAACAACAACATAATGAGGTGTGGTCTCCATCTTTAGTTTTAAAAACTAATAAGGCTGAATGGCTTATCCTCTGTTTGTTCTCTAAACCCAAACAAAACCCAGAAACCAACAAACAAAAAGCCCTCAACATCCTTCTCTTTTCTTATTGGATTAGGATGTGTAGTATAAAACTTACGAAGCCTGGAGCAAGACTGCCAAAATGCTATTCTGATGGAAGAGTATAATTATAAAATCAATACCACTAAGTGTGCCATTAGCTTGAAAAGAAGAATGAAATATATTTCTATCTAATCTGAACAGCAGGGGTCAGATTTTGTTTTTCATGCTAAGTGCTGTTGGGCGAGACTGGAATAAAGTTGCGGTGGCCATAGTTGTAGCAGGAAGCTTGTGCAAAGTTTGAGACAAAGCCACTCCTTTTATCTGGAGTCCTTCAGTGCAAACTGGGGGAGCTTTGCTCTTCCTTCTCTCCTTTCCTCCCTACCTATGCTTTAGCCTACATCAAACAGCTATGGACCATCAAGTGGATATTTTGGGGATGAAGAAACATAAAGCTCAGCCCTCTTTCTTCTTACAGTGAAGCTATGACAAGTCAATTTCCTTCTAATCTTGGACCACAGGCATGCCAGGGCCTCTCTGGACCCTCCTCTCTCTTCCTCATGTCTAATAGAGAAAATGATTTTATCATAAATGATTTATAATCAAAACGTTTCGAGAGATGTGTGTGGGGTATGAAAAGAGAACAGATTATGAGGAGAGAGGAAATTTTGGAGCTGCATGACTTCTAGAAGAATGCAAAAAATGTGATGTTGGGGTATCAGAAATATTGTTGCAGTTGGGGACAACAGAACAACAGACAAACCAGATGTCTTGGCAAAGAGGTGCCTTTGAGAAACATAGGGTGCGGATTTGGCTCTAGCGCTCGTGTTAGTCAAGCTCCCCTGCCTGCAGCAATGGATTAGACCTGCGGAATCTGTGGCACCCACACTTACGTATCTATATCTAAAGATATACATAGATATGACATGTATGCACACATACATAGATGTATACACACACATACACAAGTGCTTTTATGTCTATTTACCCTGTGTCATTGAAGAGAGCTTGCTGTCTTGTATTTGGTGGCACTCTGCATGCTGTACGTTCCACGAGGCCACTTCTACCATAGTGGTTAGGAGAAACTGGCCAACTGGTGATGAGTAACAGGCTACTTGCATGATTGTTTACATGGCAGGACGAAACACTTCTCACCCAGAATTAGTCATAGTTGCTTAATACCACCTCAATCTTCATATGTCTTTTTCAGAGTTGGTCTGGTTTCTTGTTTTGCTTTTGTCAAGATATATATCTCAAGTTTTTCAATTAAAACCAAAACCAAATCCTTTTGGAGAAATTTAAAGGAAAATATATCTGTGATTTGGTGACATGAGTCCAAGATGAAATAGTTTCTACAATAGATATGATTTTTGAAAAGGAGCTAGCAAAATGATTTCTGATTCTTGGCGAGAACAATTTTTATCAATAATGCCTGGTGCAAAATGTTTTGTAGTGTGCTTTTTGGTACAATTCTTTTGAAAACTAAGAAATTTGTAAGTATTTTTGCATTTTATGACAATGAAATGCTTCTTCTTGAACAGCACTGGACAGAAACTGGAAAATTCCAGTCCATCCACATCTACCATCTCCAAGTGTTGGTCCCTTTAGCCCCCTTGGAATTTAACAGCAGTCATTTTTTAAAGTAATTTAAACTTCTACCTTTTTTCCCCCAGACATTATTTTGAATGGTAAAGTTTTGGTCACTGACTATGTGTGACTTAAAAATTAGGTAAGGCATATCTTACCTTTGTACTGAAATTAAGGCAGCTCTGGCTATGCTTTCTGTAAAATTAGTTTCCCATTACATCCATTGGCAGCTTAGTGTGCCACTATTTACAGCATGCTTGCACGTTGTTACCCTCCTGTTACGCCTAATTGTAATGTCATTCAATACTAAAACTCCATTCCTCTCCCATTCCAGAAACCAAGCTATGTGAGCATTTGGGCCTACTCAGGTTAGATCTGCTCTCTTTCCCTCCCTTCCAAAATTGTGTGTCTACATGCACTACTATGTTCATCCATAGATAGATGAATGCCAAGTATTTTGACAAGTCCTGTCTTGAGACATATGTTTAATATACAAATTCTACACGTGTATCTAGGAATATATACGTTTGTAAGATATAAATTTTCTGAAAATGAGGTTATTGCAAGGCTTTGCAGTGACTAGAATTAAAATGGAAATACAGAAACACAGACCAATTCCAGTTTGTGCTCAGCACTCAGCGTGTCTGATCCCGCTGTGCTCCTGTTGAGCACTGGAAATAGCCCAGATAATCTGTTTATCATGAATCTCTGTGAAGTGTCGGGGAATGAGCCAAGATCCAGCAGCCCAGCTAGAGGAGATGCGAGTGGACTCATGGTAGGCTCTGCTGTGCATAGGCATTTGAAAACAGCAGCAGCAGCCAAGAGACTGGAGATGGTTTGATTTCAGGCTCTTCCAGCGCAGATGGCTGGAAACATTTACTAGACTTAAGCTTTAATGTTAAAATATAAACTCCCCTTCTGAATATTTGACAGTGGAGCCTTCTAAGGGATGTGACATTCTGTCTACAAATACACTGATGGAGTGCCTGAATTTAGACCCCGAGACAGTGTCTTTGCTTTGGGCTGCTGGAGATTATTGAAGTTCCCAACTGTGAAGATTTTATTTCAGCAAGAAAGACTTCTTATTTATTTATTTATTTCCCCCAGAACTGGAAAAGGCAAGAACTGTTCTACTTGTCAAAAAAGCAACCAACTTTCTTGTCATTTGTGAAAGTGATTTCATTATCTTACTGCGACACTGCTTCCAAACAGCCTTACAGGCATCATTTAAAGTACAGTGAAGTATCTGTCATAGAGTCAGAATGTTCCTGGCAAGCTTGAGAAATGCGAGATTAAGAGCTTACCCAACAGCCCGCACTATTATTGTTTACACTTTTTTAGAAACACATCTAAACCATTGTTACTCCCACCTCCCACGGATGCCAGTGCAGTAGCACCCTTAAACTTTTCTTGCTATAGGGTGGGGGTTTGAAATAAAACCGTACCGTATTTCTCTGGACTTTAAGAGCATTATGGTGTTAACACCAAGTGTAAATTAAAATCTCTACCTTGTAAAACTAAGAATTTTGGGGTAGTATTCTCATGTGGATATAGTATGTTGCTCAGGAAATTGTCTGGATTATGACCAATTTGTTCTTGCTGAAGACTTGTCCCTATCGCTTTCTGGAGGACACATATCAGAGATGGACCCTTCCAGGTCTTGTGTATCTGGGTTGAAGTCTCATGAGTCACTGCTTTTAAAGTCTGGGGTTTCTCCCTCCTCATATCCCCATTCCTTGCCTGGCTGGTCCCTGTGCTGGCAGCTGCCTGTAGATGGGGCTGCCGTTACACGTAGGCTGGGACGCCGGCAGCTGTCCTACAGATGGGTACAGATGTGGTACAATTGTGGTGCACATACAGTCTGTGCTGAACTGCAACAGCTGGCAAGTAAGCACCTCCTTTAGCAACTTAAGCGATGCAAACTGACCATAGTTTTAAAATACTTGTTTTATTAAATGTTTAAAATAACATAAACATCGTATTAACAATTTTATGGCTGAGGTTCTCATAATTTGTGACTTTACCATTTTTATCTGATTTGAGAGCTCAAAAGATTACATCTTAACATTAGAAACTCTGTAATTAAGATTTATAACAGTAAGTTGTCTCATAGCTAACAAGAGAATAGAAATAGCAGATAGAACCATATAAACTTTGGACAGTGGGAGAATATGTATTTTACTATAAACTGGGGTCTGCCCAGATTTTGCAAGGACAAGAAACCTTTTACAAGTAGTTTCATGTTAATCTGAACAAACCACTCAATTCATAGTAGACTTTCAAGCAGTAAAGTGGGATAGCACATCTTTTAATTATTCCCCAAATACACTTTTTTAATTACCTTCTTATTTGTTAGGTAAGTCAAGTCTGTACCACCTTCATACCAATATTTAGCACCATGTAATGAGATATTCACCATTTAGCTTCTGGGGAATATACAGGATGTTATTTACTCTGCACTAGAATAAAGGGTCCAGTTGTTACGAAAGTTCATCCTTGCTTTCTGTGGTAGAACGTCAGTGCTGGAAGAGCAACAGCATGCTTTTGACCATGAAGCTGTAGCTTATTTACAAACAAAAGAATGCCCCCCTCCCTCTTTTCCCAGTTGCTTATTCATGATGATGATTTGATTAATAGTACTACAGGCTGGGTTTCCTTTACACTGGAAACTAGGGTCGGTTTTAGTCACTTTGTCTTAAACTGAACTGGACCAGTGCATACCAAACAAGCACAGCCTGGTATTTCAGTATGAGCCCCACTACTTTTAGCATCTCCGTAAGCTGTATGAGAATACTGATGCTGAGAGATGTAACTATACACACAGGCACATATAATCATGTTTTCTTAGAAAATGGAAAATAACACATTCTTGAGGGGGGGTGGGTAATGGACCAAGAACGTGTAATAATACCAGGATGTCTGTTACCCGCCTCCTACCAAAAAAGAATTGCATTTTCTTAACAAAGTTATTTGGATAGAGGGTGGATAGGTGGGAAATTCGGGGTTTTTTTTGGTAACAGACATGCTGGAGAGAAACAGCTTTGGTTGTCAGTCAAAAGGCAGTTTAAATTCAGATTAATTTTAGGGATTTGGTGGGGTTTTTTTGTTACTGCAATTTAATTTTAAAAAAGATACTTCTTAATTGCAAGCTGATACCCACTGCTCATTGACAGTAAAATGATATTCAGTGTTTCATTGCTTTCGCACAGCGGTTTGTAGCTATAGCCTACAGACTAGTATATATGCATAGTATTAACAAAACATTAGTACACTGGGTTCAACAGTGGTCCGTGTTATTTCTGAAGCAACACTGCAGGCTTCTGACACCGTAAGGGGGTAGGTAACGCTGCAAGTTCATAGGGAACAAACAGATAATCCCATTATACAGTCTTGTGGCAGACATTTTCTTTTGTGGCTGTGCAGAATGACTGCCAATATTGTTCTCTATGCTGCCTGCAGGTAGCCGGGGGAAGGATGGAGGAGCCTTTTAGTTCATAGGTTCTATTACAAGAAACCAAACTGACAACAAAATGCTGATGGAACTCTTCTCCCTACTCCTTGGGAGGCAGAGTCTTGTGAGTTTGGCAGCTCATGCTTCTCTGAATCCTTGAGTCTCCCTCACCTTGTTGAACTGGATGCTCTGTGCCTAGCAACACTTCTGCTGTCTATGAGCAGAGGCTGCAGGAATGCTCCTCCTACTCCCCTCTCCTCCCCGTAACACTGACCATGCTACCTCTGTAGGGGAAAAAAAACCAACCTTGAGTCCTGCTTCAACTTTACAGGTATTAAAAGCTGTAACCTTCAGCCATGAGTAATATCCACTCCTGTTTGTGTCAATTTGTGCACCATAGGACCTCTGATTTAACTTAATACAGCTGTAATTCTCTTCTTTTGTCAAAGCTTGTGAGTAAACATGAAAGAATAAGAGAGAATAAGGAAGAAAAGAAGTGGCTGTCACTTGGTGTTTTCTTTGAGATATTTTCCCCAAGGCTTGGGTTTCTTCAGAGCACATACAAATACACTGAGGAGCACACGTAAAACATCAAAGATAAGTTACTGCTTGAGGTGAGAATAAGTTCTTATGCCAGTTCTAGCTGTCCATGATGACAGTCATGACTGGCACCCAAAGGCCATTTCCGTGCATCAGTCTCTGCATTGAGGTTTTTCTGAAATATTTCTGTGGTTTGATCACTGGGAAATATCTCAAGCCACAAGAAAATGGATTAAAGATTCAGCTTTCACTGCATGTTATGTCTGTGTTAAGAAAAGCTAACAGTTTGATCCCCCTCAGGCAAGGCCAGAGCTCTGGAGCCAGCTGCTGGCAATGCTGTGTGGGCTATGAAAGGTCTCCAGAAGAGCATATACCATCTGCAACAGCTATATGTCTGCAACATCCCAAGCAGCTCCTGCTGTTCTTTCAGGGCTGAGTAGCAGCTTTGCTGTGGGTGTTAACTTTAGAACTTTAAAACGTGGTATCACCATTGTTCTGAATGAAACTGGAAGCATCTTTCTGCATGTGCAGAAAACAGGTCCAGATATACTCAGGTGAGCAAAGATACATCTCTGACTTGTTGAGACAATACAACCTGTGCAAATAACTGTGAATGCCTACAGGCATATGTGAGGAATGCGTGGCATGACTTGCACTGGGAAAGGGAAGGCAGGACACTTTACTCATAGTAGAACAGCCTGATGTGGACCAGATGTTGTTGGTGTAGCAGGTCTGCAGTATTTGACTTTTTTTCATGAGACCCAAGCTTTTGTCTGTCATGTGCATAGTGTAAGACTTACAATTCCTTTAGCTGTTGCTTCTCTTTGTCCATAAGGCAGGCACTTAAAAAGACTTTCAGGATATCAGTTAAAATTATTTCCTAGTTTTTTTAATGGATGCTTTTTTCAGAATAATCTGCAGTTCTATTTTGCTTTTTAGGCTTTCATATGAGAAGACTGGAAGCTGGCTGATGACCTGATTATGTACTTGAGGGAATGCAGTCTTTCTAGAGGAACCCTTACAGCGACCTGCCTCACCCCACCAAGGTAGCCACATTCCCTGCACAGCCAACTTAATAAAGTATAACACAAATAACCTTCACCATGTACATTGCTGTGGAAGCACTGTATGTGAACTGTCTGGTCCCCAGCACCCAAATCCGTATCTCCTAGTTTCCCAGGCAGTGACACCTTGCTAATGTGCAATGCACAGCACATACTGCCACCTTTCTGAAGTTGTAAAAAACATAGCCAACAACCAGCATGGTTTCATTTTGAACATATACTTTCAAGGCAAAAGCTTAAAAAATGTGCATCTTTCTGAACTGGGTGCTTGACCTAATTAAGCATAGATCAGAAGTAATGTGTGACATACAGAGGGGCCTTTGCTAGGGAGTGCCAAAGCCTTGCCACTCTGGACAGCATGTTCCTGGTCAGATTCTGCTCAGGCATCCTTTGGCAATTGCTTGAAACTAGACATCTGGGGCATACAGAGGAGGATGAATTCCTTGCACCTCAAGAAAGACTTTTGAACTAGCTTGGAGGCCTAGGATATAAATATACTGTCATCATAACTTGTTCTTGCCTTCACTGCCAATAACAAGTATAACTTTTTGAAGAATGCCAGCCTTGTAAATACTCTGCTATTCTCAGCTCTCAAAAGAGCAACTCTGTCATTTTTTTGTGATGTAGCATTACTTTTTTTCTGGCAGCTAGCATGACACAAGACTAGAGAAACTGGATGCTGCATCATTTCAAAACCTAGCTGCTTGAAAGTCTGATAATCTTAAAGTGCTTATTCAGTGTTATCTGAATAAAAAAATATTCCAGTATTAGATTTGAATTTGAGAATCCAATAGCATGATAAATTTGTTGCTGTTGCACTAAGACCATTGTTGCACCAGCTACTTTGAAGAAGGCTCTCTCTCTATCTCCTCCCCCCAGGAATTCATACTTCACTAGGTGAAACAAGTATCTCCAACAGCCATAAGCATTAGGAAGTCCTTGGCTTCCTTTCTAAACTGCAATGTAGGACAAAATGCATTACCTTCACAGCGCATGACTGTTTTTACAGAGAAGTCATAGAATCATAGAATTGGTTAGATTGGAAAAGACCTTTAAGAACCTTTAAGATCATTGAGTCCAACTGTTAACCTCAATGGAATCAGATTTCAGACTTCTTAATTTCTACTGACAGGAGTAGCAGCAGAACTGGCCTGATGGGATTTACTCCATACATGTCTTTCTTTACCCTTTTTCGCCAGGGAAGTGATCAACTGTAAAGTGATTTAGCTGTAATGAAAGCATGAAGAACAGTATCAGGCTGGTTTCGAGCCACAGGGAAAGGTTTTCTGCAGACAAATCCAAGGGGGAAACAGACCTATTCCTTAAAACCAATAAAGAATTTCTGAATTCTTCTTCAATATTTTAAGAAGCCTTCTCTTCATTCTCAGACTAATAACAGCAATTTTTCAAGCCCAAAAACTGTCCCAAGCAAATGTGGTAAGTGCAAGAGCAGAGATTTTTTACAGACTGCAATCTTAACCCCAGAGAGAAAAAATACCTCTCCATAAGAAAGCAGCTTGTAAGTGAGTGAACACAGGTACATGGATTTTATGTGTGTCTTCAGTTATGGCTTGAAATCAGTCCTCAGTAACAATATAAGACAAGATCTGAAAACTGTTCAATGTGGTCACTGACTTAGTGAACTGATCTTTTTCCCTGTAAGTTTCAAAAAACTGAAAAGGTAAAATCATGATTTTCAATAAGGTACCATTTCACTGAATGAGAATGAAGGAACAGCCTCTTTAGGAAGACCTCTTACAGGTTAAATTTCCTTGGCTGGGTCTTCCCTGATGGTGTCATTTTCTTTCCAAGTCTATATGCTTTAAATTTACCTCTTCTGAGGAAGAAATGGAATTAAGATAGCCTAAGCAGTACATGGGAAGACAGTGACTTTGGTTAATCCTTACTTCTGCTCATCAGACTCTAGATGAATGGTTCCAGCTTGACCTGTTCCTAAAGCTTCAGTTATGGCTTTAAAAATTGGCCTGGTCCTATGGAAGAAAGACCATCATGTATTAAAGCATTAGTTGAAATTAAAAAGGTGAACAGTAAATGCACAATAAATGCAGGCTGCTGTTGGAGGGATTGGATTTTTCTGCTACTTTCAGATCCCAATGCCCGTAGTTGCTGACTAGAGGAGATGGAGGGTCCTTTTGAAAGAGGCTGGTTGCTGATAGATGGCCTCAGTGCCTGAGGGTGCTGGATGCCCTGAAGTAGGAAAGGAACTTGTAGCAGAGGCTCACCACAAAGTACCAGATGTTTCGAGCCATCTGTGACCTTGCAATGAAGATGCGCCAGATGATCACAAGAAGGGTGGTGTTGAATGCATATCGGATGTTCCTCAGCCTGAGAAAGAGAAAGAGGCATCTTATGGAGGAAGACAAGAACAACAAAGAGCTTACCAGATTGCTTCATTTGCTACAGGTAATTCCATAAGAAATCCTGTTTACAAGTGGCCCTTGGCTTTTTTGCCATTCCTATTCTTGTGAAGACACCACATGCCTAAGATGTCCCTGCCAAGGATGGTGTTGAAGTTAAGAGTATAGTGAATAGCTATTGGTATGGGTGGAATATCTGTATTGCAAGTCTCTCATGTTCTATGTACTCTCAGTATGACTGTTGTTCTGGTTTGAAATGAGCATTTTTATTTTATGATAGTCTAGGTCAAATACTTTCTGTTTTGATTTGGTATATTGGGTATTTATTACTTTGCAGGATTGGTAACATGCTAGAGGGCCTTTGCAGGAGATGATGAATAAGGTGCTTCTACTTGGGTAGAACCTTGTTTTTAATGCTGGGAAAATACTCAATAGTCAGAAACAGTCTTCAATTTTGCAGTAACTGCAGCACTAGGGTTTTGAGGAGGGTGGTTTACACCATGTATTTAAATGGTATTACTGGATCGTTAAGATGTTAATCATAGACTTAACTAGGTTGGAAAAGACCTTTAGGATATCCCAGCACTGCCAAGTCCACCATGTTGTCCTCTTTCTGTCATGCAAAGTTTCTGCAGTTCTTCAGTTCTCACTTTCTCAGTATCTGACCAAGGGAAGAAAGCTTTGTACCTAATGTCTTCAAGACTGGTTTAATTTTTGTAAGAGTCTTTCTTTTTTGGTAAATTTTCTCACTGCACTATACAACACTGCTTGTTTGGACAAGGTACTGGCCTACTACAGAGGTTCTTATAAATCCTTTAAAAACTACCCAAGAATGAAGAATGTGTTTAGGATTCCTTGCTACACCAACAGACTGTTTTATGCTTCTAGCATTTACAGTGCACTAGAATGGTTTTCTTGAAGGAAACAACCATGCTCTTAGATAAGAGAGCTGCTCCTTCTGCTGTTGCCTGCACTTCTCAGTAAAAGTACTGGAGAAGACAGGAAGAGCATAATCTTTAACTGAATAGAAGGACAATCTCAAATTGCTCATTCAGGCTCTCTTAAACTATCACCAGGCATTGAATGCATAAGCATAAGCTCTTCACTGATTTTGAGAAGTTTTGCCCATTCCCCCCAAGGAATTAGAAATTTCAATTTTATAATGAAATTTAAAATCATACAAATGCTTGAAGTTTTTATGCAATGTCTTTAAATTGCTAAAAACTTCAAGGAGCTTAAGAAAATCTAAATCTCACCCTTATTTTTTCGTTATAATTCTAAATGACCAAGATCATCTGAATTCATGTATTCCTTTTACGCATTGTAACTTTGTTACTTGGTCATCTGCTGGGAAGGCATAATATCTAGCCCCTGATCATTAGGGTCATCCTCTTTTTCTTACCGGATGGAAAAACAACATCCTGACAACCCTCTGCTATAAGAAATAAGATATGCTGTGTTATTCAACAATAACTATTGCAATGTAAGCAAAATAATTTTCCTCAAAAGCCACTGAAGGTAGCCAGGAGCTCTTGTCCTTGTCACTGGGTATGACTTACTTTCGTAAGTGCTGCTTTGCTGCTGGAATGCCAGCCATGTCCTCATTTAGCAAGTACTTCTTAGCACCTAGGCAGTAGCTTTCAATGTATTCTGACCAGTGCAGCTGACGAACATCAAAGTTGTATAACTGGGATTTAAAAACAAAGAGCAGACGTTAAATGGCAGAGTTCAAATTAAGTCCACTTTAAGCACTTCACTGACCTCTGTTCCTGACAAGGCCATCTCTCTAAAGCTCTTAAGAGTCACCAAGTTTCCAAGAAGACATGGGTACCAACACACTATATTTTACAGCTGTCCATTAATGTCTTACCCAGATAGGAATCTGGGCAAAGTAAGCAGAAATTTAGCACTAGCTGCCAGAAAATAAAGATAAGTTTGTCCTTCAGGTGGCAATTTTTGCATAAATACATGTATCTATATACACACACACACAAAATTGTGGAAGAAAAATGCTATTCCAGTCAGGTAAATGGATTTGTATGAAAACCTCCCTGCAGTTTTTAACGTGTCACTAGAATTATGTGTAAATAACTAAATTGGACACTGCAACAAGAGGTGCCTCTGCATCAGTATGGCTCTCTGCTGTGCTGCATTCTCAGAAGCTAGATCGACAGAAGTCCAAGAAATGGTTTACTCTGGTGTTTGGCATGAAGATATCTCATTGCAGAGCTGATTACCCCAGTTAATTTCAGATGCTTATGCTGGAAAAAATGTTAGCAAGCTCTCAGGCGCTTGTCTGTCCATTACAGCAAAGAAAGCATTTGTAAAGAAGAAGAGTTTTTGTTGCAGATTTTTTTACTATTATCATCATTATCATTATTATTATTTAATGAAGAGTGAAGTGAATGGCATTTCTTATCTACAGGGTCTTAAAAGGGAAGATACTCAGAAAAATACCTTCCTTTCACTCCCATTCCAATCCAGGCTTAGGGGCAAGAACTTTGGTATCAGACCAGCAACAGCTTGCACAGAGGGGTACTAGCAACTGTGTAGATCTTGGTGCCTCTGTCAAATATGTATAGACATGTGATCTGCCCCTAAACTCTCTAGCTTGAATACTGCTCACAGTGCAGCAGTGGCAACACTGGATGCAGTGCATCTCACGAAGTTCTCAGCTTGGTAAGCCTGAAACTCTTTTGAGCTTGCACCAAGTCCTTGATGCTGTATTTTTTTATTTATCTGCCTCAAAACTAGCTCCTGTTATAGCACTGAGGTTCCCTCTACATCTGCTGTAGTGACAGCAGTGCCACTGCCTTTAGAACTTAGAATTTGCTGCATGTGCTTCCTCTGCAGACTAGGGAAGAAAACTCTTGATTCTACTACTGGGAGGCTGTGGAAGAGTTTCATTATGTGAGTGAGACCAGTTTGATGTGAATGCCTACATATCTCTTTGCAAGGACATACTGACCAAAGGTGCATTCAAGCCTATTACAACACTACTCTGTATTCCTTCAGCCTTTCCATTAGAATCCCATTCTTAAGGAGTCAATAGTTTCAAACCTTTGACTAAAACAGAGCTTGGCATCCTGCAAATTAATTGCTCTCTGGGGACTTGAATAAAACAGGAACATTTTTCATATTCAGGGTAAGATACTATGTGTTAATCAGATTTCCCTGTGCAGTGCCCATTAAAACCAATGTGGATGAAAATGTCAAAATCTTTCAAGTCATTTCCATCTAGATCACCCATCATAGTGCCATGTTAACTGGAAAGACTTCAGTGATTGACCTGTCTTGGAAGGAAGAGCAATACACCTCAGGAGAAGACGTTCTCCTGTAATAAATGGAAGGTTCCTGATAAATTGTTTTAATGAAACAAGGAGGAAATAAATTATTTCGGGTTAAAGTAAATTCCAGTTATCTGGATGTCATTTGAAAGCTCCACAATACACCAAAAAGAACTGCTGCAGATTAAAAGAACTGGAGATTAGCGATCCATATTTGGGATGTTCTTACCTTTTTGTCCTCTGTGTTAAGGTGACTCATTAACATATTCATATTCTCTGAAGACCAATCCCAGGACTGGGTGGAAAAATACTGCAGGAGTGTCATAGACTTGTGCAGTCGATTGATAATTTTCATCATTCTGAAACAAGAGACGTGTCAGAGGTGGACAGGAAGTCTGACATTATGCAGATGCTGTCAGTTTGCTCTGTAGGTGTTTTCACCAGTCCAGATTAATAGACATTTCAATTTCTGATGAGCACTGCACTGGTGCTGAGAACTTGCTCAGCAACTTTACCTGCTCCAGCTGAGGTCTGGAGCCTACAGCTATCCAGCTTTTATTCTTGGCTCAAACATGGGTGCAAAAATGCATTTCCCAGGGGAAGACTGATGCCTAACTTACTGAACTAAACAAGGGCTGGAGGCCACGTCTGCAGCATGTACCACGTGAGATGATGAGCCCGTCTGAGCTAGTATGAAGTCTGCACAGCAGACAGCAAAACCACAAAGGTATACTGCTTGCCTCCTGAGGTGGCTACTTCTCTTTCTACCATGGGCCCATCCTTCTAGGCTGTCAAGGTCACTCCTGAACAGCATCCCTTCCATCTAGAATATCAACCACACTACTCAGTTTGCTGGCATGCTTTTCATGTCTTTGGGCTTGGTATCTCTCAAAAAAACCCCTTTTTATTAAAGGGCATTCCCCTCCCTGTATAATATTGTGGCAGTTTGGAGTATTTTTTGTGACCTCAAAAATCATGCAAGTCCATTAGATTTTATTTTTGGGAGAGCGGGTAGGGTGGGGTTCGAATGTCTTCCTGGAGCGTGAGTGTCCTGGTAAAGATGAAAGCTGCTTTGGGGGCAGAGCTGCTTAACAGGGACTTTGTAAATGTAGCTTCAGGTCTCACGTGTCTTGGCCTTTTTTCTGTTACTCATTTTTCAGATAAAAGGAGGTGACAGTAATGCTGTCCCATCTTGCAAGATTATTTTACAGTTGTCCCAATGGTCATGAGTATAAATGGCCTTTGGCATTTGTGTGATGTACAGTGCTCAGTCAATTTTGAGAAACCACCACATTCTCTCAGACTGGATATGGGCAAGAGAAAGCATTAAAAGGCTGATTTCTGAGGAAAACAGAACTGCTTTCATGAGGGGTTTTGAGCTGCCCGGAGGGTAACAAAGTTGCTGTTGACAAATAGAAGGCAGCAGCCTGGGTAAGAATGGTGCCAGGCTGGGCTCTCGCCATGCAGATGTGACTGCCACAATGATAAGCACTAAGCACAGCAGAAGACGACACAATGAGTACATCAGTTCAGAGGAGAACTACTCAGCTTACCCAGAGTGAATTGAAAGAGCATGAAAACCTCCTAGACACTCCTACTCAGCATTAAGGTGCTTTTCATTTCAGAAGCAAAGCACACTATCAGATTAAGGGAACCTTCATTCTGAATAATTATGTGCACATTGATTGAATGCAGTTTATCTAAACTACTTTAAAATTACCACAGATTAATCCTCCTCATTATGCCTGTGTAGGCAAGTATGATGAGACAAAGCTTTGGGAATATTTTAATACCTTTTAGGAACTTGGGAAACAACGTATATGACTAGACTGCAAAGATCTGAAGTTGCCCCTCAAACTGGCTCCCCAAAAGCCATGAGTGTATTTAAAGAGCTTAGGGGTAATGGAATCTGTCAGAAAGAAATTATAAGAGAATCAACTGTGTGTCCCTACTTATGTTTTGAAAACAGGTTATCCACGTGGCCTCCTCTCAATGTGGGCAGAATAAGCTGTGACTGTAGATCTATCCAAAGCAACATCTCTGGGTGGCTAAAAGTAAGGGTCAGAAAGAGCAGTGAAGCATCTGAAGAGGTGTGTATGAAAACCATTTTTCATGTTAACTGACTGAGCTCAAATGTGACCACATTCAAAATACTGACTAATTTGGATGAAGGAGTGGTCTACTGAAGAACATCAGCTGAGTAGAAACATGCTTTTCTGTAGCCTCAGAGAGGCTATGGGAAAGATTTCTCATACAAAATCTCATTCTCCACCATGAAGGAAATGGAAGTATTAGTTGTCACTTCACAGCCTTATTAGTTACACTTTGAAATGCATCTTGTCTTCTAAAAAGCTGTTGACAGCAATGATTTCTTTATTTGTTCCCATACTGAGCCTTGCATGAGCAGGTTCTCAGGTGCAACAGACTGCCCCAGGAGACTACTAATGATATAAACCACATTATTTTCCATGTCGTGGATGGATGTGCAGCAATAACAGTAAGCCATTCAGGAAGTTTTGCTACACATCTAGCAATTTATGTGAAATGAGCTAATGCTTAAAGTAAGCTTCTCAGGAGAGCCTTCTGAAGCTGAAGGAGATGACTCTATCTACCCTCTGGTATCAGCATGCGATAACCACAGATGTGAAAATAACCAGGGACTCCAGGCTGAGGGAGCTTATTCTCAGAACTTGGAGATCTGCTCTCCATAACAGTGGTAGGCATGCAGGAGGCTGAAGGCGTGTGGTTTCTTACCTGGGCTTTCTCCCCGTGAGCCTCATGTACAGGTCATAGAGTATGGCTGGAGCCTTGTGACTGACAGTTATCCAGTACTGGTTTATCAAGTAGTTGGACGTCAAGTGAGCATTGGGTGTTCGGAAGGCCTGTTCCAGTGGGTTCCTTTTGAATGTGGACATAACATACTGCTCTGTAAAAGAACAGGGATTTAACTTAAAATCAGGGACTTAGTTGGACACAACAATACCAAGGAAGAAGTTCTTTACTGTAAGGGTGGTGAGGCACTGGAATGGGTTGCCCAAGGAAGTTGTGAATGCTCCATCCCTGGCCATGTTCAAGGCCAGGTTGGACAGAGCCTTGGGTGGCATGGTTTAGTGTGAGGTGTCCCTGCCCATTTCAGGGGGGTTGGCACTAGATGATCTTAAGGTCCTTTCCAACCCTAACTATTCTATGATTCTATGATACCAACACGCTGGAGTAAAGCCCAAGTTACAGAGCTTAACATCTTTACCCTACAGTTCTACACACTTCATAACCAGGGATTGGACAAGGTCATCTCATGGTCCCTTCTGGCATTAAAATTGATGACTCAATCTATTGCCTATTTGAAACACAATCTGACTCTAGACTTAGCATCAGCAAACAAAATTTAATTCCTTATCAAAACACCAAAATGTAACAGAAGAAAAGCAAGCAGTTGTAGCCTGAAACGCTTCAAAACAAGGAACTGCAGTTCTGCTTTCACCTGCAGCAGAGCAAATTGGTAAGCGTTAACATATCTTCACATCACTGAAGGCAAATGTTGATCTGCTAGCATAAATCAAAAATGACATTTCCAATTTTAATCTAATTTTCTAAATGGCTGATGCCAAGATTAGTCTGAGTCAGAGACCATGGTTTAGTGGTGGACTTGGGCACATAAAGTGCTGTTTCTAAGAACTTCACTATATCCTTGCAAACCACATCTGACTCACACCACCAAATACCTCAGCCTGTGTTCAGATGGGCTCTGGATGCACTAAAGCAGCAAACTGTCTTGGATTTTTAACTTAAAAACTAATGACAGAGTAGTAATCTTTCCTTCCCTTTTTATGCTAAGGCACAAATATGTTGGGTCTGATTCTGAGCTCTTGCAATGGCACAGAAGTGGCATCTAGATGTGCCTATCTGGGGCATTTACATATTGCAGAGGCTTAATAGAACTGCAGTATTTCAAGATAAGACTATCATCCTAGGGACTGATAAACAGATGGTGCTCCTATTCCTGAGCACCAGTGAGCTCAACAAAGAAGAGTATGTGGGCTTTTTTTACTTAAAAAAAAAAAAAAAAAAGAATTTGAGAGTTACGACACCAATCTGTGCTCATATTCTAGTTTACTCTCTAAGCTTATGTTACAAATAGAAAATCAGATGCAAATTTGCAAGTCACAAGAAACATCCAGATCATCCTCAGATAAGCAGATTCCAGTCATAATATTCAGACAGTAGTCTCATGTATCTGTGGTTGGCTCATTACTGCACTTCAAGTAGTGACTTTTGCTTGTTTCAAGTAACAGCAATTAGAGGAGACTTTTTAGCTGAGTTTAGACAAACTTTTAAAATAATACAATTTAGTTTTAGTGCAAATTCATCATTATTTTTTGTGTCCCTTATGCTGCAAATTTAATGGCTGAAGACCAATTCTCCAGAAACTCATCTTGCAACTGAATAGCTACACTGACTGCCATTCCTCCTGATTCATGTAGCCACACTGCAATGGTGTGGTTATCTTGTGGTCATCTTGCGGGCTGAGGTATGGAAATCTTATCCTTTACAGCATGTTCTCTCAAAATGGCAAGGATTAGCTAAAAACTCCTATTTAAACTTTTCCAGGTAGTGTGCCTGGCAGGGAGGGTTCGCTGGAGCAGTTTTGGATGTTTTGGAAACGTGTTTATTCCTGGCAATAAGCAGTTCGGGATGGGCTACTAGGAAGGAAGCTGCTGTCCTGGCCCAGCTGTTGGCAGAGTTTGCATCTGTCAAAGCAGAGTGCGAGGAGTTTCTTTCCTCTTGGTTAGCAGCATGGCCATTTACTACAATTATACGTTGTCAAAGTCATAGCTGACTTAAATGTAGAGTTCTGCTCCCAGTTTGGAGAGGGCTGTGTATCTGTGGTCATTCAAGTAGCTCATGGATCAGAAAAGCACTCTGCTACTCATTCCCTTAAGGAAGCTTCTCCAAGAGGCACTTTAAATCCCAGTTTATTTATAAACTCTCATCTGTTTATCAATATTTAAGTTAATTTAGTTTCATTTGGTCACTTCATTCTGTAACGGAACCCTACTAGTTTAACAGGAAACCACTGATACTTTGGAACTGTGATTTTTTTGATGTTGTCTGCAGCATATAGTTATAGCTCTGTTTATTCAAATCCTGATGTTAATATACTGCAGATCTACTTTTCAGCTGAGTCCTGGGTTCAGCAGTAGCAGTCATTTTTCTCCTTCTTAGTAGCTGGTGCAGTGCTGTGTTTTTGACTTTCAGCCT